>JAWRVZ010000512.1:0-57500 GCA_037043235.1 Rhodeus uyekii
ACCGGGAGATTTATAAAGATAGATGTGATTGATCTCTTACCCTGAAGAACAGAGGGTTTCCGTTCAGAGATTCTGCGCGTCTGATGTTCTCCACTCCACACTGAAACACAACCAACACCTGCATCACGGCTCATTTACATAATGATGACATAACGAGGTCGTGATGATGGAGGAAAATCTCGCATCCTTGATAAGTTAATGCTTTGAAGTCATTTTATTGATCTTTTTAACTTTAGTTTGAATGATTTTAAGATAAAATAATAATATATAAATTAAGGCATCCTTAGAGTGTAATTATACTTGTCAAAAGTTAGTTTTTAAGGTGTTTGACAGAGTGATTTCAGCTTATCACAGCTGAATTTATTAGATGATAAATACAGTAAAACAGTGTAATATTATATCAGTGTAAAACAGCTGTTTTCTATGTGAATATATAGTAAAGTGTCATTTATTCCTGTGATTAAAGCTGAATTTATTAGATGATAAATACAGTAAAACAGTGTAATATTATATCAGTGTAAAACAGCTGTTTTCTATGTGAATATATAGTAAAGTGTCATTTATTCCTGTTATTAAAGCTGAATTTTCAGCATCATTACTTCAGTCTTCAGTGTCACATTCTGATATGATGATATCATGTTCAACAGAAATGTATGATTATTATCAGTGTTTGATCAATTTAATGCACCTGTTTTCCAAAAAAAAAAAGAAAAAAGAAAAAAGAAACAAGTACTGCCCCCAAATTTTAGTGCACAATATTAATTCACCAACATGCACTTACTGTACGGTCAGAAATCATTGGTTGCATGTAGTTACGCATAATTCTCTGTTATTTCTACAGTAAGTGTAACAGGAACTCTGTAACAGATCAAACGGAGAGCTGGAGTGAAGCGGATCAGAGAGGAGGGAATGGGATGAGACGAGGATCGATCGAACACTAATGCTGACCGGAGGCTGGGAAACACTCGTCCTCGTCAGGGGTCAAAGGTCACGGTTAGCACCAGTGACAGGAAGCAACGAGGCTTCAGTGCTAACGTATCAGATCAGCTGTTCTCGCGGTCATACGCGACTTGTTTACCTCGACAAAACAGTTCTGATCGAGTTTTATTGGACGCAAAACAAACCGACAGAACGAGTTAACAAACAAATATAAGAATCAAACTTCTCCCGAATCATAAAACACTCAAACAACATTAATCCAATCACAAAAAAGACAAACTTTTGCGCACTCTCTCACTCACACACACACACACACACACACACACACACACACACACCTCTTCTCCGAGGATCTGCGAGTACTCTATGTCGAGTTCGTGCAGGGTCTCGATGTGGTCGCTGGTGAAAGCGATGGGAACCAGCAGGAGGTTCTTCTTCCCGCGCTGACACAGGCCCTTGATGACCTCATCAGTCTGCGGCCCCAGCCACGGCATCGGCCCCACCTACAGGAGCCCAGCAGGGACACACTTCAGCCTCACACACAACTCAGTTATCACAAGTCAAATTTACAACATACCAGGTCACATTTATGAGATTTAAAAGATGTAAAACCCATAAATATGCCACAAAAAAAAGTCTAATTATGACATAGTAAGTCAAAATTGACATCAATTGCATCTGGTCAATTATAAAATAAGTCAAAATAGAAGTATGTAAATTAAGATTTACCAACGCATGTTTTTATTCCTAATTAATTCTATTCCAAAACTAATAAATGTTGGTGCAGTTACAGCAAGTGACCACTAGAGGTCTCTGTTTATCAGCCGGTATAAAGCTGGACTGTCAAGATCATTACAAGGAAAAACACCACAGAAATTATACTTCAGTAAAGCTGTCACTCAGTATCAATACTTTCAGTTAATTAAAAGCATCTTCATAAAAAAAAAACATGCTTGTTATTTTCACTTAAGCACCAAAAACATGCTTAAATTTCCCAAGAATAAACATTGCTATGTTTCCAGCCACACAATTTATGTATATTTTGGGATATCGCATAAAGAAAACGCTGGATGGAAACGCAAAGATGTGCATAAATTCCAGAAATGTGCTTAAAAAAACTAGCTTACTCAATTGAAGTGGATGCATGTTTTATCCGATGAGAAAATATACTTTACTGGATAAAATCCCTTAATGTGTATCTGGCATCGTAGCGTCTCAAACATGACTGCGATTGGACGACTGGAGTAACAGACCAATGGCGTCGCAGCGTCTCAAACATGACTGCGATTGGACGACTGGAGTAACGGACCAATGGCGTCGCAGCGTCTCAAACATGACTGCGATTGGACGACTGGAGTAACGGACCAATGGCGTCGCAGCGTCTCAAACATGACTGCGATTGGACGACTGGAGTAACGGACCAATGGCGTCGCAGCATCTCAAACATGGCTGCGATTGGACGACTGGAGTAACGGACCAATGGCGTCGCAGCATCTCAAACAAGGCTGCGATTGGACGACTAGAGTAACGGACCAATGGCATCGCAGCGTCTCAAACATGGCTGCGATTGGACGACTGGAGTAACGGACCAATGGCGTCGCAGCATCTCAAACGAGGCTGCGATTGGACGACTGGAGTAACGGACCAATGGCGTCGCAGCGTCTCATCAGAGTCTGTGATCAGAATGATTTGGTTTAATTCCTCCAGAAGTGTCTCAAACAGCAGCATCCCAACGCGAGAGAACATGACAGCGATTATTGAGTTTCATCTGACGCTCTGAGACTCGCTTATTATGGAGGGAAAAGAACACGATCGTACAAACACACAGTTTTATTACTGATATTTTATGCCAATTTCCCAGAAAGTGATTACTTTAAAAGCATGGGATGGAAATGCTGCTTTACTCACAAATGTTTTACGTGATATTCCAATTTAAATACGCAACTTTGGATGGAAACACAGCTATTGACATGTGGCTTTATGAGGCGATCATGACCTTTGACTGCCAGACGAGTCTGTACGGGTTACAGTGGCCTAACCGCTCCATCACCCTCTGAACTGTCGCGCCAACCTCCTGCGGGTACGGATCGCCCCTGTTCACCACCTAAACACACACACATTTGATTACTCTTTATTCAAAACAACCAATCAACGCATGAGACGGTCCCGCGAGACTCACAGAGAGCGGCAGAGAGTGAGCCGAGAACAGAATCACCACATCATCTCTCTTCTCTAGAGGAAACTTCTCCAGCTCATTACGGATATGATCAGCAAAACACTGAAAGAAACGACAAAAATCAGCTAGAGTATTGACACAATAACAGAGATACAGCAGCAAACAACTACAGGCCGACAGCAAGTGTATTCAGATCAACACAGTAAATAGAGCTTGGTTCACTAAAATCCCAGTGTGTGCAAGTGTTACCTCAATCAGCATAGGGTGTGTGGGCCACCTGTCAATCACACTCCAGCGCATCTTTGGCCTGTCAGCGCGGTTATTGTAGTATCTGTATATCGCGTTCAAACTGCTGCCTGATCACACACACACACACACACATTCACAGATTACACTTCAGACACATCAGAAAGATATTTTACAAAAACATATAGCATGTACAAATCTTAAGGGCCAGATTTACTAACAGAGCAAACCGTGTACAGGCATTAAAAATACTGTCTTTGGACACGCCCCCTACTGCTGATTGGCTCTCACCTCCCCCGTCAAGAGTGGACACGCCCCCTAGTGCTGATTGGCTCTCACCTCCCCGGTCAAGAGTGGACACGCCCCCTACTGCTGATTGGCTCTCTCCACCCCCGTCAAGAATGGACACACCCCCTACTGCTGATTGGCTCTCATCTACCCCGTCAAGAGTGGACACGCCCCCTAGTGCTGATTGGCTCTCACCTCCCCCGTCAAGAGTGGACACGCCCCCTACTGCTGATTGGCTCTCTCCACCCCGTCAAGAATGGACACACCCCCTACTGCTGATTGGCTCTCTCCACCCCCGTCAAGAGTGGACACACCCCCTACTGCTGATTGGCTCTCTCCACCCCTGTCAAGAATGGACACACCCCCTACTGCTGATTGGCTCTCTCCACCCCCGTCAAGAGTGGACACGTCCCCTACAGCTGATTGGCTCTCACCTCCCCCGTCAAGAGTGGACACGCCCCCTAGTGCTGATTGGCTCTCACCTCCCCCGTCAAGAGTGGACACGCCCCCTACTGCTGATTGGCTCTCTCCACCCCCGTCAAGAATGGACACACCCCCTACTGCTGATTGGCTCTCTCCACCCCCGTCAAGAGTGGACACACCCCCTACTGCTGATTGGCTCTCTCCACCCCTGTCAAGAATGGACACACCCCCTACTGCTGATTGGCTCTCATCTACCCCGTCAAGAGTGGACACGCCCCCTACAGCTGATTGGCTCTCTTCACCCCCGTCAAGAGTGGACACGCCCCCTACTGCTGATTGGCTCTCTCCACCCCCCGTCAAGAGTGGACACGCCCCCTACTGCTGATTGGCTCTCTCCACCCCCGTCAAGAGTGGACACGCCCCCTACTGCTGATTGGCTCTCTCCACCCCCGTCAAGAATGGACACACCCCCTACTGCTGATTGGCTCTCATCTACCCCGTCAAGAGTGGACACACCCCCTACAGCTGATTGGCTCTCTCCACCCCCGTCAAGAGTGGACACGCCCCCTACTGCTGATTGGCTCTCTCCACCCCCGTCAAGAGTGGACACACCCCCAGTACTGCTGATTGGCTCTTCTCCACTGTCTTTCAACAGTGTTTCTCAGAGATTGTGTACTGTGCCTTTAATTGTAGATCAGCTGCAGAACTGTCCAATCCCATTAGTGTTTTTATGGGATTTCTAATGCGCTGTGTTTAGTAAATCTGGCTCTAACTCTAGTAAAGGCTTAAACTCCTCCAGACGAGGTCAGAAACGGTGAGCTCGCGTCACCTGTGGTGGAGCAGCTGTACTGAGGATACTGCGTAAAGGCCACGGCTCGCTCCACTCCATCCTCCTCCATCTGCTCGACGGCTTCCTCCGTCAGAGGATGAACATACCGGAAACCGATATAAAACTTATGTGGAGCTACACACACACACAGACACACACACAGTGGATTAACACTGATCATCATGGTCACACATTATCAACGGCACATTTGATCTTATTCCTTCAGTATGTCCTTCTTTAAACACAGGCTCATTAAGGAATTAATTATTCTGTTACATTTTCTTGAATGTGTTTTTATTATTTTGAATTAATAACTTTTTATAAATTTTTGTTTCATGTTTAGTAATTTAATTATGTGCTTTTGTTATATTATTATTTAAATATTGGTATTTAGATTTCATTTATTATAAGTTAGTTGTGTGTGAGTGTGTGAGTGTGAGAGTTTGTGTCACAGTAGTGTGTGTGAGAGAGTCAGTGAATGAGTGTGTGTGTGAAAGAGAGAGTGTGTGTGTGTGTGTGTGTGAGACACTCCTCTGAGTTTTATCTCTCTGGTCTCTATCAGCTCTAAACATTTACTGCCTGTCGTTTCAACAAAGATGACAGTTTGTGTGTTTGTCTCTGATAATCTTACGATCCGTTACAGAAACACACACACTCTCAACGCAACGCTCGACAACGCCCGTTTCCGAAGGCCTTAATTAACCCAATGTGCATTAAATTAAAATAAATGGCTTTCCTGCATATCAATCAGTAGAGAGCGGCGCTTGCAACATCAAGGTCATGGGTTCGATCTCAGGGAAACCAAGAACTGATTAGAATGTCAATGTGTTTCTTGAATGCGATGATAAAAGCAGCTGATTTTTGTGTGAACGGTTCCTTTAAGTGCGCGCGCGTTCATGACTGAGAGTTACCCGTCTCCGGACACATCTCGTCCAGCAGCTTGACCATGCCCTGCCCCTGCATGGTGGTCCAGGCTTTGATAGGAGAGCCTCCGCCGATCTTGCTGTACTGCTCTTGGATCTTTGGGGTGCGTCTTTTAGCAATGAAAGGCCCGAGTTTACTGAAACACACATGAAACAGTGAGAGAGTGTGTGTGAGAGTGTGTGTGTGAGAAGGTGTAGAAGATGTGAGTGTGAATGTGGATGTTTTACTTCTGCACAGGAAGTTGTATGAGGTCTGTGTCCATGAAGAGGCGTAACAGGAAGTCGTGCACGTCCTCCAGCTTCTCCGGGCCGCCCATGTTCAACATCAGAATCCCAGTTTTGGGTTTTCTGGTAATAAAATTAAAGGTTTTGAGTCGATCTGGGGTCTTTATTCCAGCTTCATTTCAATGAACAAAAAGTGCTTTTGGAAAACTTTGCATTTATTAACATTAAGATAACATGAACTAACAATTAAAATACTTCTCGTTAATATTAATTTTAACATTTACTAACACTTTACTAAAATCATTAAATGTAATATTATTTGATGAACTAATTATGTTTTATTAACTAACATTATTAAAGATGAATAAAGACTAATAACTGCATTGCTCATCGTTAGTGAACGCGTGATTATTTTAAAGTTCTAGCTTGATTTGGAGAATTCGCTCGTTCACGGAGGAAGCGGGAGCATGAGTTCCGGATCAGGAGGAGGAGAGAGCTGTACCTGCGCTCTTGCGTGTCTGGAGTGACGGAACTGGCCAGCTTCGCTGCGGCGGCGGTGGATTGGCATCTGAGAAACGCTCTGGTGGACAGACTCACGGACGCACCGCATCTGACCACTGACACACACACAACACACACACAACACACGGGTCACAACTAACATACACATTTTGCATGAATGATAAATTCTTACAAAAACTGTTAATCAAAACTACCTAATGATTATGAGTCAGTATTTTATATTGCAGAATTAAAAGCAAAAATGAGTAGAAAGAAATACAGTGAATTTTTTATTATATTTAGGCATGTTTTTTTACGCATTGAATGCACTTTTTTTTTTACGCATTAAGTGCACTTTTTTTAACGCATTAAGTGCACTTTTTTAACGCATTAAGTGCACTTTTTTTTAACGCATTAAGTGCACTTTTTTTAACGCATTAAGTGCACTTTTTTTAACGCATTAAGTGCACCTTTTTTTTACGCATTAAGTGCACCTTTTTTTTACGCATTAAGTGCACTTTTTTTTTACGCATAAAGTGCACTTTTTTTTACGCGTTAAGTGCACTTTTTTTTACGCATTAAGTGCACTTTTTTTTACGCATTAAGTGCACTTTTTTTAACGCATTAAGTGCACTTTTTTTAACGCATTAATTGCACTTTTTTTAACGCATTAAGTGCACTTTTTTTACGCATTGAATGCACTTTTTTTACACATTAAGTGCACTTTTTTTACGCATTAAGTGCACTTTTTTAACGCATTAAATCCACCTTTTTATTAAGTTCTTTAAATGCACTTTTTTTAAAGCATTAATACATATTCAAATTGCATTGAGCCTTGATGTGTTTTTTTCCAAGTTACCGGTAATTGTCTGTATAATTTATGATTGCACCATTTCTAATTTCTTGCACAGTTTATTTTTAAACATTACATTCATTATATTATTTTAACAGCAAACCAAAATTAGCACCATCCTATAATTTGGTGTATAACATAACATCAGTGGCATGACACATTATATGAAAAATAAAATGAAATAAAAAATAAAGTAATAAATGACTAAATAAAACAATTCAGTGCATTTTTTGCTATATTTAGGACTGATATTAGTACTATATTATTTATGCGTTATTTTTAACAACAACAAGTGCACATTAAAAAGTGTTGCAAATAAAATTGATGGTGGAAATATAAATATATATATATATTTTGCAGTTTGATATATTTTCAATCCCAATTAAGCAATAATTAAGTTATTTTATGCATAAATGCACTGTTTATGGATTAATACATATGCATATTGTGTTGAGCCTTTATGTGGTTTTGTAAGTCAATAATTGGTCGTGTTATTAATGCTGTTTAATTGAATGAAGCTGCTGTTGCGCCGCGCGGCCGCAGGGTGTCGCTGTTGGCGCAGTTACGCAAGTTGCAAAAGAGTGTGTTGTGTAACGTGATGTTTAACCTCGCGGAAACTTTAACTCCTGATTTTAGTCGATTCGCTCGTGCTAGCAGTCGTTTTTACTTCGCGCGCGTGAATGCAGAAACATATATCGCTCTCAGAGAGTGAATGAATGGACTGATAAACACACTTACGCTGCATCAGCCGGCACGCGCCTCCTAAACCCGCCATTCTCTCCCGCCGGGACGTGAATCCACTCGTGCTGCTGCAGAAACGCGTGATCTGCGGCTTTATTGCGATCAAGCGTCGTTTCTGAGTCTCGAAAGTGCCGGGATTCCGATATAGAGCCGCTGGAGTGAGAGTGAGTGTTATCGCTGCGTGATGACGTATGGTGCTGACCACGCCCCCCGCTCGCACACACCCTCACTGACGTCATCACGCAGAGCGACGTGACTCTCATTGGCGTTTGACAATCCAGACAAGCATAATAATGTGTGTGTGTGTGTGAGAGAGCGAGAGAGAGAGGGTGAGAATGTGTCTCTCTCTCCATATATATGTATAATAAATAAATACAGTATATATAAAATGTGTGTCTATATTTACAAATCTATATAGAGGAAATAATATGAAAATTATAATAATAATGTTAAGAATATTGTAAGAAGATTTCTTATTTCCCTGCTTCCTACTTTATATATTTATGCAGGTTATGGCCTCCATATTTAACATCTATCATGCAAGTTACTAATTATCGTTTAATATAATGAAAGGCTTGTTTGTCCTGATTGCTGCTTTTTTATTTTTTATTACAAGGAAGTGAAAAATCACACATGCATTTTACAAGCGTTTCCTGCTGAAACTGGTTCTGCTACAAACCATGACTCTCTTTCACTTTGCCAAGCCAACTATTGGTGCTTATAAGTATTTTTTATTATCAAAATTATTATTTTACTGTCTTTAGCTTGCAAATATTAAGACTTTACAACTTAGTAATACCATATTAAAATCACAAATTGCCTCTTTCAACTCTTAATCTGGAATAACCCAGACCAATTAACTGACCCGTAATCCATATTTTCTGTTTCTGAACTCCTGAAACTCCATTGATTCTTGAGTTTCTTCCGGAACAAACACTCACAATATTCCTCATTATCATAATTAATGCGCAGAATAAAGGGGCGGGGCTTGAGTGAGTGTTGAAACTGGTGGTTATGGAAAGGGGCAGGACATTTCTTAAACACACTGGAAGCTCTCGACCAATCACAACACACCAATCCAGCCGACCAATCAGAGCACAGTGTGCTTTCAGAAGGAGGAGCTTCATAGAGACAGGAACTAAACAGAGCGTTTCTGACAGACTGGGAAGAGACGAATATGGGGCAAATAATCAACATTCAAGCAGGAAAACCTGATCTAGTGGAGACAGAAAGCTTCTTTAATGGAATCAAACAAGTGCATCATCTCATTGATTTATTATGCCACATATTAGTATTACAGACAGTAATATAATGCACCAATCGTCTTTAAGCATGACGTGTGCATGGATGAGCATGATGGGATGTCGGAGCAGGTCTCTAACAGGTGCGGTTAAGGCCGGCAGCGCTGGATGAAGCGCGGGTACAGGCACACGTCACGGATGTGGTGCCGGTTCAGCAGCCAGGTGAGGAAGCGCTCCAGTCCCAGACCGTATCCGCCGTGAGGACACGTGCCGAACTTCCTCTGCAACACACACTCACACACTTACATGCTGCACTGCGTTTCAAACCACCAAAACATTACATATTCAAGCATTTTTGTTACAATCAACTGCATTATCTTTTATGCTTTTCAATGAATTAATTCAATACATGCTTTCTTAATATATTAAAATATTTTATATATAGGTAAATATTGCTATGCATATGTAAATATAAATTATAATTTAATATTCTTACTGCAAACAAGGCTCGATTATTATAGCATTACAATTAACTAGTAGATTTTGGATTTATGTTGAACGCTGTTGCTGACAATCGCTATTTGAGAACAGTAAATGATATAAAGGCAAATACGAAAATATCATCTTGTATTTATTTGATAAAAAAAAACAGTTGTTGTAATATTATATCAGTGTAAAACAGCTGTTTTCTATGTGAATATATAGTAAAATGTCATTTATTCCTGTGATTAAAGCTGAATTTATTAGATGATAAATACAGTAAAACAGTGTAATATTATATCAGCGTAAAACTGCTGTTTTCTATGTGAATATATAGTAAAGTGTCATTTATTCCTGTGATTAAAGCTGAATTTATTAGATGATAAATACAGTAAAACAGTGTAACATTATATCAGTGTAAAACAGCTGTTTTCTATGTGAATATATAGTAGTGTCATTTATTCCTGTGATTAAAGCTGAATTTATTAGATGATAAATACAGTAAAACAGTGTAACATTATATCAGCGTAAAACAGCTGTTTTCTATGTGAATATATAGTAAAGTGTCATTTATTCCTGTGATTAAAGCTGAATTTATTAGATGATAAATACAGTAAAACAGTGTAACATTATATCAGCGTAAAACAGCTGTTTTCTATGTGAATATATAGTAAAGTGTCATTTATTCCTGTGATTAAAGCTGAATTTATTAGATGATGAATACAGTAAAACAGTGTAATATTATATCAGTGTAAAACAGCTGTTTTCTATGTGAATATATAGTAAAGTGTCATTTATTCCTGTGATTAAAGCTGAATTTATTAGATGATAAATACAGTAAAACAGTGTAATATTATATCAGTGTAAAACAGCTGTTTTCTATGTGAATATATAGTAAAATGTAATTTATTCCTGTGATTAAAGCTGAATTTATTAGATGATACAGTAAAACAGTGTAATATAATATCAGCGTAAAACAGCTGTTTTCTATGTGAATATATAGTAAAGTGTCATTTATTCCTGTGATTAAAGCTGAATTTATTAGATGATACAGTAAAACGGTGTAATATTATATCAGTGTAAAACAGCTGTTTTCTATGTGAATATATAGTAAAATGTAATTTATTCCTGTGATTAAAGCTGAATTTATTAGATGATACAGTAAAACAGTGTAATATTATATCAGTGTAAAACAGCTGTTTTCTATGTGAATATATAGTAAAATGTAATTTATTCCTGTGATTAAAGCTGAATTTATTAGATGATAAATACAGTAAAACAGTGTAATATTATATCAGTGTAAAACAGCTGTTTTCTATGTGAATATATAGTAAAATGTAATTTATTCCTGTGATTAAAGCTGAATTTATTAGATGATAAATACAGTAAAACAGTGTAATATTATATCAGTGTAAAACAGCTGTTTTCTATGTGAATATATAGTAAAATGTCATTTATTCCTGTGATTAAAGCTGAATTTATTAGATGATAAATACAGTAAAACAGTGTAATATTATATCAGTGTAAAACAGCTGTTTTCTATGTGAATATATAGTAAAGTGTCATTTATTCCTGTGATTAAAGCTGAATTTATTAGATGATAAATACAGTAAAACAGTGTAACATTATATCAGCGTAAAACAGCTGTTTTCTATGTGAATATATAGTAAAGTGTCATTTATTCCTGTGATTAAAGCTGAATTTATTAGATGATAAATACAGTAAAACAGTGTAATATTATATCAGTGTAAAACAGCTGTTTTCTATGTGAATATATAGTAAAATGTCATTTATTCCTGTGATTAAAGCTGAATTTATTAGATGATAAATACAGTAAAACAGTGTAATATTATATCAGTGTAAAACAGCTGTTTTCTACGTGAATATATAGTAAAATGTCATTTATTCCTGTGATTAAAGCTGAATTTATTAGATGATACAGTAAAACAGTGTAATATTATATCAGTGTAAAACAGCTGTTTTCTATGTGAATATATAGTAAAATGTCATTTATTCCTGTGATTAAAGCTGAATTTATTAGATGATAAATACAGTAAAACAGTGTAATATTATATCAGTGTAAAACAGCTGTTTTCTATGTGAATATATAGTAAAATGTCATTTATTCCTGTGATTAAAGCTGAATTTATTAGATGATAAATACAGTAAAACAGTGTAATATTATATCAGTGTAAAACAGCTGTTTTCTATGTGAATATATAGTAAAGTGTCATTTATTCCTGTGATTAAAGCTGAACTTATTAGATGATAAATACAGTAAAACAGTGTAATATTATATCAGTGTAAAACAGCTGTTTTCTATGTGAATATATAGTAAAGTGTCATTTATTCCTGTGATTAAAGCTGAATTTATTAGATGATAAATACAGTAAAACAGTGTAATATTAAATCAGTGTAAAACAGCTGTTTTCTGTGTGAATATATAGTAAAGTGTCATTTATTCCTGTGATTAAAGCTGAATTTATTAGATGATACAGTAAAACAGTGTAATATTATATCAGTGTAAAACAGCTGTTTTCTATGTGAATATATAGTAAAATGTCATTTATTCCTGTGATTAAAGCTGAATTTATTAGATGATAAATACAGTAAAACAGTGTAATATTATATCAGTGTAAAACAGCTGTTTTCTATGTGAATATATAGTAAAATGTCATTTATTCCTGTGATTAAAGCTGAATTTATTAGATGATAAATACAGTAAAACAGTGTAATATTATATCAGTGTAAAACAGCTGTTTTCTATGTGAATATATAGTAAAATGTCATTTATTCCTGTGATTAAAGCTGAATTTATTAGATGATAAATACAGTAAAACAGTGTAATATTATATCAGTGTAAAACAGCTGTTTTCTATGTAAATATATAGTAAAGTGTCATTTATTCCTGTAATTAAAGCTGAATTTATTAGATGATACAGTAAAACAGTGTAATATTATATCAGTGTAAAACAGCTGTTTTCTATGTGAATATATAGTAAAGTGTCATTTATTCCTGTGATTAAAGCTGAATTTATTAGATGATACAGTAAAACAGTGTAATATTATATCAGTGTAAAACAGCTGTTTTCTATGTGAATATATAGTAAAGTGTCATTTATTCCTGTGATTAAAGCTGAATTTATTAGATGATAAATACAGTAAAACAGTGTAATATTATATCAGTGTAAAACAGCTGTTTTCTATGTGAATATATAGTAAAATGTCATTTATTCCTGTGATTAAAGCTGAATTTATTAGATGATAAATACAGTAAAACAGTGTAATTTTATATCAGTGTAAAACAGCTGTTTTCTATGTAAATATATAGTAAAGTGTCATTTATTCCTGTAATTAAAGCTGAATTTATTAGATGATACAGTAAAACAGTGTAATATTATATCAGTGTAAAACAGCTGTTTTCTATGTGAATATATAGTAAAGTGTCATTTATTCCTGTGATTAAAGCTGAATTTATTAGATGATACAGTAAAACAGTGTAATATTATATCAGTGTAAAACAGCTGTTTTCTATGTGAATATATAGTAAAGTGTCATTTATTCCTGTGATTAAAGCTGAATTTATTAGATGATAAATACAGTAAAACAGTGTAATATTATATCAGTGTAAAACAGCTGTTTTCTATGTGAATATATAGTAGTGTCATTTATTCCTGTGATTAAAGCTGAATTTATTAGATGATAAATACAGTAAAACAGTGTAATATTATATCAGTGTAAAACAGCTGTTTTCTATGTGAATATATAGTAAAATGTAATTTATTCCTGTGATTAAAGCTGAATTTATTAGATGATACAGTAAAACAGTGTAATATTATATCAGTGTATAACAGCTGTTTTCTATGTGAATATATAGTAGTGTCATTTATTCCTGTGATTAAAGCTGAATTTATTAGATGATAAATACAGTAAAACAGTGTAATATAATATCAGCGTAAAACAGCTGTTTTCTATGTGAATATATAGTAAAGTGTCATTTATTCCTGTGATTAAAGCTGAATTTATTAGATGATACAGTAAAACAGTGTAATATTATATCAGTGTAAAACAGCTGTTTTCTATGTGAATATATAGTAAAGTGTCATTTATTCCTGTGATTAAAGCTGAATTTATTAGATGATAAATACAGTAAAACAGTGTAATATTATATCAGTGTAAAACAGCTGTTTTCTATGTGAATATATAGTAGTGTCATTTATTCCTGTGATTAAAGCTGAATTTATTAGATGATAAATACAGTAAAACAGTGTAATATTATATCAGTGTAAAACAGCTGTTTTCTATGTGAATATATAGTAAAATGTAATTTATTCCTGTGATTAAAGCTGAATTTATTAGATGATACAGTAAAACAGTGTAATATTATATCAGTGTATAACAGCTGTTTTCTATGTGAATATATAGTAGTGTCATTTATTCCTGTGATTAAAGCTGAATTTATTAGATGATAAATACAGTAAAACAGTGTAATATAATATCAGCGTAAAACAGCTGTTTTCTATGTGAATATATAGTAAAGTGTCATTTATTCCTGTGATTAAAGCTGAATTTATTAGATGATACAGTAAAACGGTGTAATATTATATCAGTGTAAAACAGCTGTTTTCTATGTGAATATATAGTAAAATGTAATTTATTCCTGTGATTAAAGCTGAATTTATTAGATGATACAGTAAAACAGTGTAATATTATATCAGTGTAAAACAGCTGTTTTCTATGTGAATATATAGTAAAATGTAATTTATTCCTGTGATTAAAGCTGAATTTATTAGATGATAAATACAGTAAAACAGTGTAATATTATATCAGTGTAAAACAGCTGTTTTCTATGTGAATATATAGTAAAATGTCATTTATTCCTGTGATTAAAGCTGAATTTATTAGATGATAAATACAGTAAAACAGTGTAATATTATATCAGTGTAAAACAGCTGTTTTCTATGTGAATATATAGTAAAATGTCATTTATTCCTGTGATTAAAGCTGAATTTATTAGATGATAAATACAGTAAAACAGTGTAATATTATATCAGTGTAAAACAGCTGTTTTCTACGTGAATATATAGTAAAATGTCATTTATTCCTGTGATTAAAGCTGAATTTATTAGATGATACAGTAAAACAGTGTAATATTATATCAGTGTAAAACAGCTGTTTTCTATGTGAATATATAGTAAAATGTCATTTATTCCTGTGATTAAAGCTGAATTTATTAGATGATAAATACAGTAAAACAGTGTAATATTATATCAGTGTAAAACAGCTGTTTTCTATGTGAATATATAGTAAAATGTCATTTATTCCTGTGATTAAAGCTGAATTTATTAGATGATAAATACAGTAAAACAGTGTAATATTATATCAGTGTAAAACAGCTGTTTTCTATGTGAATATATAGTAAAGTGTCATTTATTCCTGTGATTAAAGCTGAACTTATTAGATGATAAATACAGTAAAACAGTGTAATATTATATCAGTGTAAAACAGCTGTTTTCTATGTGAATATATAGTAAAGTGTCATTTATTCCTGTGATTAAAGCTGAATTTATTAGATGATAAATACAGTAAAACAGTGTAATATTAAATCAGTGTAAAACAGCTGTTTTCTGTGTGAATATATAGTAAAGTGTCATTTATTCCTGTGATTAAAGCTGAATTTATTAGATGATACAGTAAAACAGTGTAATATTATATCAGTGTAAAACAGCTGTTTTCTATGTGAATATATAGTAAAATGTCATTTATTCCTGTGATTAAAGCTGAATTTATTAGATGATAAATACAGTAAAACAGTGTAATATTATATCAGTGTAAAACAGCTGTTTTCTATGTGAATATATAGTAAAATGTCATTTATTCCTGTGATTAAAGCTGAATTTATTAGATGATAAATACAGTAAAACAGTGTAATATTATATCAGTGTAAAACAGCTGTTTTCTATGTGAATATATAGTAAAATGTCATTTATTCCTGTGATTAAAGCTGAATTTATTAGATGATAAATACAGTAAAACAGTGTAATATTATATCAGTGTAAAACAGCTGTTTTCTATGTAAATATATAGTAAAGTGTCATTTATTCCTGTAATTAAAGCTGAATTTATTAGATGATACAGTAAAACAGTGTAATATTATATCAGTGTAAAACAGCTGTTTTCTATGTGAATATATAGTAAAGTGTCATTTATTCCTGTGATTAAAGCTGAATTTATTAGATGATACAGTAAAACAGTGTAATATTATATCAGTGTAAAACAGCTGTTTTCTATGTGAATATATAGTAAAGTGTCATTTATTCCTGTGATTAAAGCTGAATTTATTAGATGATAAATACAGTAAAACAGTGTAATATTATATCAGTGTAAAACAGCTGTTTTCTATGTGAATATATAGTAAAATGTCATTTATTCCTGTGATTAAAGCTGAATTTATTAGATGATAAATACAGTAAAACAGTGTAATTTTATATCAGTGTAAAACAGCTGTTTTCTATGTAAATATATAGTAAAGTGTCATTTATTCCTGTAATTAAAGCTGAATTTATTAGATGATACAGTAAAACAGTGTAATATTATATCAGTGTAAAACAGCTGTTTTCTATGTGAATATATAGTAAAGTGTCATTTATTCCTGTGATTAAAGCTGAATTTATTAGATGATACAGTAAAACAGTGTAATATTATATCAGTGTAAAACAGCTGTTTTCTATGTGAATATATAGTAAAGTGTCATTTATTCCTGTGATTAAAGCTGAATTTATTAGATGATAAATACAGTAAAACAGTGTAATATTATATCAGTGTAAAACAGCTGTTTTCTATGTGAATATATAGTAGTGTCATTTATTCCTGTGATTAAAGCTGAATTTATTAGATGATAAATACAGTAAAACAGTGTAATATTATATCAGTGTAAAACAGCTGTTTTCTATGTGAATATATAGTAAAATGTAATTTATTCCTGTGATTAAAGCTGAATTTATTAGATGATACAGTAAAACAGTGTAATATTATATCAGTGTATAACAGCTGTTTTCTATGTGAATATATAGTAGTGTCATTTATTCCTGTGATTAAAGCTGAATTTATTAGATGATAAATACAGTAAAACAGTGTAATATAATATCAGCGTAAAACAGCTGTTTTCTATGTGAATATATAGTAAAGTGTCATTTATTCCTGTGATTAAAGCTGAATTTATTAGATGATACAGTAAAACAGTGTAATATTATATCAGTGTATAACAGCTGTTTTCTATGTGAATATATAGTAGTGTCATTTATTCCTGTGATTAAAGCTGAATTTATTAGATGATAAATACAGTAAAACAGTGTAATATAATATCAGCGTAAAACAGCTGTTTTCTATGTGAATATATAGTAAAGTGTCATTTATTCCTGTGATTAAAGCTGAATTTATTAGATGATACAGTAAAACGGTGTAATATTATATCAGTGTAAAACAGCTGTTTTCTATGTGAATATATAGTAAAATGTAATTTATTCCTGTGATTAAAGCTGAATTTATTAGATGATACAGTAAAACAGTGTAATATTATATCAGTGTAAAACAGCTGTTTTCTATGTGAATATATAGTAAAATGTAATTTATTCCTGTGATTAAAGCTGAATTTATTAGATGATAAATACAGTAAAACAGTGTAATATTATATCAGTGTAAAACAGCTGTTTTCTATGTGAATATATAGTAAAATGTCATTTATTCCTGTGATTAAAGCTGAATTTATTAGATGATAAATACAGTAAAACAGTGTAATATTATATCAGTGTAAAACAGCTGTTTTCTATGTGAATATATAGTAAAATGTCATTTATTCCTGTGATTAAAGCTGAATTTATTAGATGATAAATACAGTAAAACAGTGTAATATTATATCAGTGTAAAACAGCTGTTTTCTATGTGAATATATAGTAAAATGTCATTTATTCCTGTGATTAAAGCTGAATTTATTAGATGATACAGTAAAACAGTGTAATATTATATCAGTGTAAAACAGCTGTTTTCTATGTGAATATATAGTAAAGTGTCATTTATTCCTGTGATTAAAGCTGAATTTATTAGATGATAAATACAGTAAAACAGTGTAATATAATATCAGTGTAAAACAGCTGTTTTCTATGTGAATATATAGTAAAGTGTCATTTATTCCTGTGATTAAAGCTGAATTTATTAGATGATAAATACAGTAAAACAGTGTAATATTATATCAGTGTAAAACAGCTGTTTTCTATGTGAATATATAGTAAAATGTCATTTATTCCTGTGATTAAAGCTGAATTTATTAGATGATACAGTAAAACAGTGTAATATTATATCAGTGTAAAACAGCTGTTTTCTATGTGAATATATAGTAAAATGTAATTTATTCCTGTGATTAAAGCTGAATTTATTAGATGATAAATACAGTAAAACAGTGTAATATTATATCAGTGTAAAACAGCTGTTTTCTATGTGAATATATAGTAAAATGTCATTTATTCCTGTGATTAAAGCTGAATTTATTAGATGATAAATACAGTAAAACAGTGTAATATTATATCAGTGTAAAACAGCTGTTTTCTATGTGAATATATAGTAAAATGTCATTTATTCCTGTGATTAAAGCTGAATTTATTAGATGATAAATACAGTAAAACAGTGTAATATTATATCAGTGTAAAACAGCTGTTTTCTATGTGAATATATAGTAAAGTGTCATTTATTCCTGTGATTAAAGCTGAATTTATTAGATGATAAATACAGTAAAACAGTGTAACATTATATCAGCGTAAAACAGCTGTTTTCTATGTGAATATATAGTCAAGTGTCATTTATTCCTGTGATTAAAGCTGAATTTATTAGATGATAAATACAGTAAAACAGTGTAATATTATATCAGTGTAAAACAGCTGTTTTCTATGTGAATATATAGTAAAATGTCATTTATTCCTGTGATTAAAGCTGAATTTATTAGATGATAAATACAGTAAAACAGTGTAATATTATATCAGTGTAAAACAGCTGTTTTCTATGTGAATATATAGTAAAATGTCATTTATTCCTGTGATTAAAGCTGAATTTATTAGATGATACAGTAAAACAGTGTAATATTATATCAGTGTAAAACAGCTGTTTTCTATGTGAATATATAGTAAAATGTCATTTATTCCTGTGATTAAAGCTGAATTTATTAGATGATAAATACAGTAAAACAGTGTAATATTATATCAGTGTAAAACAGCTGTTTTCTATGTGAATATATAGTAAAATGTCATTTATTCCTGTGATTAAAGCTGAATTTATTAGATGATAAATACAGTAAAACAGTGTAATATTATATCAGTGTAAAACAGCTGTTTTCTATGTGAATATATAGTAAAATGTCATTTATTCCTGTGATTAAAGCTGAATTTATTAGATGATAAATACAGTAAAACAGTGTAATATTATATCAGTGTAAAACAGCTGTTTTCTATGTAAATATATAGTAAAGTGTCATTTATTCCTGTAATTAAAGCTGAATTTATTAGATGATACAGTAAAACAGTGTAATATTATATCAGTGTAAAACAGCTGTTTTCTATGTGAATATATAGTAAAGTGTCATTTATTCCTGTGATTAAAGCTGAATTTATTAGATGATACAGTAAAACAGTGTAATATTATATCAGTGTAAAACAGCTGTTTTCTATGTGAATATATAGTAAAGTGTCATTTATTCCTGTGATTAAAGCTGAATTTATTAGATGATAAATACAGTAAAACAGTGTAATATTATATCAGTGTAAAACAGCTGTTTTCTATGTGAATATATAGTAAAGTGTAATTTATTCCTGTGATTAAAGCTGAATTTATTAGATGATACAGTAAAACAGTGTAATATTATATCAGTGTAAAACAGCTGTTTTCTATGTGAATATATAGTAAAGTGTCATTTATTCCTGTGATTAAAGCTGAATTTATTAGATGATACAGTAAAACAGTGTAATATTATATCAGTGTAAAACAGCTGTTTTCTATGTGAATATATAGTAAAGTGTCATTTATTCCTGTGATTAAAGCTGAATTTTCAGCATCATTATTCCAGTCTTCAGTCACATGATCCTTCACAAATAATGATGATTTGATGCTCAACAAACATTTATGATTATCATCAGGGTTTTAGATTTCTATGAAAACCATGACATTTTATTTCTCAGGATTCTTTGAGGAATAGAAAGTTCAAAAGAACAGCATTTATTTGAAATAGAACATTATAAATATCAATTCAATGCATCCTTGCTAAATACAAGTATTGCTTACTTAAAAAAACTCCCAAATCTTAGTACGATAGTCTCATGAACTCCATGTTACCTGGTCAGTGTACCAGTAGTAAGGTGTGGGGTCGATTCCCTCTCTCTTATAGCCTTCCAGAAGCTCCTCGGCATCCCAGATACGCATGGATCCTCCCACGATCTCGCCGACGTTCGGCATCAGCACATCCACCTGACACACACAAACACACCAGCCATTCACAACACATCTCTACCGCAGACTCATGAAGACGCGTCAAATCAATGTTTCTGACTGAAACCATATATTTTTATAAGGTTTTCTTTTAATTATACTGGACTGTTACAGCAATTTTAGCCTTTTGCATATTAAACTGCTCTATTATACTGTTTTTAAAGTTTCTAATTTCCTGAAACAGGTTCACCTGCATCCAAGATCAAAAACACTTTAATGTTCTCATAATATCCACTGCAGCTTCAGCTCTTTCTCTCAGTGTCTGAAACGCTTCGTTCGTAGATTCAGTGTCTCTAAGCCCCGCCTCTCTGGGAGCTGCTCTGCTCTGATTGGTCGGAAAACAAACACTCATTAGCATATCTGAACTTCAGCTCTTGATTCGCAGCGATACGAACAGTAACGATGGCTCGGGTTTGACCGTATGAATCTCATCACCGCAGCATCTTCTCCACATGAACAACAGCAACCAAACTCTTCCCGTCTCAGACGCAAACGACAGGGATTGAGGGCGGGGCAAACACACGCCGTTCAGCCAATGAGAACCCAGAGGCGGGCATTATGCAAATGAGTCGCAAAACTCTGCATGTTAAAGCAGGAAGTGAGACCGGAGTTACTGACGACTCGTTTCAGGCCGTTCAGAATCACTTCTTTCTTTTGGGAGACAAAAACGTAATTTATCCGCACTTTCAAACTTTAAACTTTGCAGAGCTTTTACATTCTGAAACAGCATGAAAGGTCAGATCCCAGAAAGCATACGACTTTAACATTCATATTTTATCCAAAATACTTTAGAATCTAATATTGCTAATTATTAAAACACGTTGCCATATGATCAGTATAAGCTCCGCCTCATTTTGTCAACTCCGCCCACAGCGAGATCCCATTGGTCCACATAACCGGTTGATTTGATTGGCTGTAAGTGAGATTTGGTGTATTTTTCTGTATATTTTAGTTTTGAGGCTGTTTAACGGCAGAAAAGCGAGTCTGATCCTGACCGATTCAGTGAGGCGACGGTCCTCAGCGCAGCGCTGCATGTAGAAGGACTTGATCTCAGCCGGGAAGCGACACAGCAGGATGGTCTCGTTAATGGCGTCGGTCATCAGCCGCTCAGGGGCTTCTGGGATATCCTGCAGAAGGGACACACAAATGGTCAAACACCATAACAACTCAAGCGTTTCGGCCTTCTCTTCTTCAGTTCAGCACTCTCGGCAGTAACAAACCTCTCCAAACTCATAAAACGTCCCATCATCCTTCTTGATGTTGTGTTCTCTCAGCCAATCGATGGCCTCGGTGTAGTTCATCCTCTTGAACGGACGTTTGGGAGGCTTGAAATCCTGCAACATGCGAGAAGCTCTGTATAAGTTAACTGATATATTCAGACAGATATAGTGGCGCTGTGTGAGGTCAGGGGTCGCACAGGGTTGAGGTCGTAGAGCAGTTGCGCAGCCGGAGACTTCAGGACCCGGTCGACCACATCACACACCAGATCCTCCAACCTGTTCAGAAGGTCCTCGTAACTCATGAAGGGACACTCAGCCTCGATGTGGGTGTACCTGAAAAAACACACACACACACACACACACACACACACACACACACACACACACACACACACACACGTACGTGTTACTGGGACGCTCCACAGATTAAAGCTGAACTTATTAGATGATAAATACAGTAAAACAGTGTAATATTATATCAGTGTAAAACAGTTGTTTTCTATGTGAATATATAGTAAAGTGTGATTTATTCCTGTGATTAAAGCTGAATTTATTAGATGATAAATACAGTAAAACAGTGTAATATTATATCAGTGTAAAACAGCTGTTTTCTATGTGAATATATAGTAAAGTGTGATTTATTCCTGTGATTAAAGCTGAATTTATTAGATGATAAATACAGTAAAACAGTGTAATATTATATCAGTGTAAAACAGTTGTTTTCTATGTGAATATATAGTAAAGTGTGATTTATTCCTGTGATTAAAGCTGAATTTATTAGATGATAAATACAGTAAAACAGTGTAATATTATATCAGTGTAAAACAGTTGTTTTCTATGTGAATATATAGTAAAGTGTCATTTATTCCTGTGATTAAAGCTGAATTTATTAGATGATAAATACAGTAAAACAGTGTAATATTATATCCGTGTAAAACAGTTGTTTTCTATGTGAATATATAGTAAAGTGTGATTTATTCCTGTGATTAAAGCTGAATTTATTAGATGATAAATACAGTAAAACAGTGTAATATTATATCAGTGTAAAACAGTTGTTTTCTATGTGAATATATAGTAAAGTGTCATTTATTCCTGTGATTAAAGCTGAACTTATTAGATGATAAATAAAGTAAAACAGTGTAATATTATATCAGTGTAAAACAGCTGTTTTCTATGTGAATATATAGTAAAGTGTCATTTATTCCTGTGATTAAAGCTGAATTTATTAGATGATAAATACAGTAAAACAGTGTAATATTAAATCAGTGTAAAACAGCTGTTTTCTGTGTGAATATATAGTAAAGTGTCATTTATTCCTGTGATTAAAACTGAATTTATTAGATGATAAATACAGTAAAAAAGTGTAATATTATATCAGTGTAAAACAGCTGTTTTCTATGTGAATATATAGTAAAGTGTCATTTATTCCTGTGATTAAAGCTGAATTTATTAGATGATAAATACAGTAAAACAGTGTAATATTATATCAGTGTAAAACAGCTGTTTTCTGTGTGAATATATAGTAAAGTGTCATTTATTCCTGTGATTAAAACTGAATTTATTAGATGATAAATACAGTAAAACAGTGTAATATTATATCAGTGTAAAACAGCTGTTTTCTATGTGAATATGTAGTAAAGTGTCATTTATTCCTGTGAATAAAGCTGAATTTATTAGATGATAAATACAGTAAAACAGTGTAATATTATATCATTGTAAAACAGCTGTTTTCTATGTGAATATATAGTAAAGTGTCATTTATTCCTGTGATTAAAGCTGAATTTATTAGATGATAAATACAGTAAAACAGTGTAATATTATATCAGTGTAAAACAGCTGTTTTCTATGTGAATATATAGTAAAATGTCATTTATTCCTGTGATTAAAGCTGAATTTGTTACATGATAAATACAGTAAAACAGTGTAATATTATATCAGTGTAAAACAGCTGTTTTCTATATGAATATATAGTAAAGTGTCATTTATTCCTGTGATTAAAGCTGAATTTATTAGATGATAAATACAGTAAAACAGTGTAATATTATATCAGTGTAAAACAGCTGTTTTCTATGTGAATATATAGTAAAATGTCATTTATTCCTGTGATTAAAGCTGAATTTATTAGATGATAAATACAGTAAAACAGTGTAATATTATATCAGTGTAAAACAGCTGTTTTCTTTGTGAATATATAGTAAAATGTCATTTATTCCTGTGATTAAAGCTGAATTTATTAGATGATAAATACAGTAAAACAGTGTAATATTATATCAGTGTAAAACAGCTGTTTTCTATGTGAATATATAGTAAAGTGTCATTTATTCCTGTGATTAAAGCTGAATTTATTAGATGATTAATACAGTAAAACAGTGTAATATTATATCAGTGTAAAACAGCTGTTTTCTATGTGAATATATAGTAAAGTGTCATTTATTCCTGTGATTAAAGCTGAATTTATTAGATGATAAATACAGTAAAACAGTGTAATATTATATCAGTATAAAACAGCTGTTTTCTATGTGAATATATAGTAAAGTGTCATTTATTCCTGTGATTTTAGATGTCTTTACCATCACTTCTGATCAGTTTAATGTGACCTTGATGAATAAAAGTGTTTATTTTTTACTGTAATGTCCGCACTCACTCGGACAGGTGTCTGCGGGTGCGGGATTGCTCGGCGCGGTACGACTGGGCGATGCAGAAGGTGTCGCCCAGCGCAGGGATGCAGGTCTCCAGGTAGAGCTGAGACGACTGCGTCAGGTACGCATTCTCACCGAAGTAGTTGAGACTGAAGAGGGTGGAGCCGCCCTCCACCTGCGTCTGCACCAGAGTGGGCGGAGTCACCTGAGGACGACAGCAAAACAATCTTCACGCTTGCAACGCCAAGGTCATGGTTTCGCTTTATAATGGCACAGAATAGTGAAAAAGCTCCATAAATCATAAAAGTATGAATAGAGTGGGTTAATAAATGCCTATTTTTTGTAAGAAAAATATAGATATTTAAAGCTTTATGAACTATAATCACCGGCTTCCAGCAACAGCCGTATCAGAATTTATTATATTTACATTCATGCATTTATCAGCTGCTTTTATCATTGCATTCAAGAAACACATTGACATTCTAATCAGTTCTTGCTTTCCCTGGTACTAAATTATATTTATGAAGAATTTTTTTATTTATTTCTAACTTAAACTGCTGTAAATCTTGAATGCCGAAGTTTGGTCTCTTTTAAAGAAAAACACTTGGAAAGTTACTGCTAGAGTGAAAATAATACATTTTAAAAAGTCACAGAAGTTGAAGTTTAGAAGGATGCAAACAAAAATACTATTTATATATATTAAATATTTTATATTAATATTTTCCAAAGTAAGTTTTACTCTAAAACTGAGAAAAAAAGTCATAAATCTAAACAAATTGAGGTTGATATCAAAATAAATTTTGTATCAGATTTTGTTTTCACTAGATCAAATTAATTTCCCATTAGTTTCTAACGCACTAATTTTTGACCGCGATAACATTTCCGCGATTCAGAGCGAGATTACAACCAAGACATTTCTTAAATGTGGCCTCGAATTGGATAAAACTGAATCTAAAATCCCCGATACGTTTCAAATGAACTGACGTGACGCAACTTCAAATTCAGGCCAAATTAAAGTTGTTTGTGAAAGTTTGAAATTCAAACTCCCATTGGCCAGTGGTGATGATGTCATATGTGGGTGTGGCTCCGAGACTACGCCTTCTTTGAGGTGTTTCAGAGTGTAAAAACACGAGAGCCGCTTTATAGCAGAAACTGAAGCTGTGATTCGAATGGAAAGCGACACTTGTTCATGTTTAACACAGTAAAGCTGCTGCTTTAAAGCAATCGACTCTATAAAACGCATAATGTGATACGATATGCAAACAAATCCACATCAGTATGATCAAATGCTGCTGTTTTCATGCATTTCAGTCATGCATTTATGTTGTTATAGAGAGGAAAGCGCAGCACAGATTCACTGACGGGACGATAAAGAATGGCGTTGGGTATTTCACGAGCTTCGCTGTGAGTGTGTTTCAGGAATGACCTCGCAGTAACCCCGGCTGAAGAAATGATCCCGGAAACACTGGGTGACGGCGGATCGGACTTTCAGGATCTTGGAGACGTTCTCCCCGCGGATCATCATGTGCCGGTTGTTCAGCTGCACGTCCACGTCCGACTCCTCGTTCAGCAGGTTATCGGCGCCGCCGGCCGGAGCCAGACCGATCAGCTCCCAGAAATCACAGTGCAGCTCGTGGCCGCCCGGAGCCTGGGAAAACACACAAACATCACCGGGAATCAAACCAGCAACACTTCAAGGGTCACATTTCAGCGCCGGTCAGTTCTCGCCACAATTTTACAACAATTCAGACAATTTTATTTCCCTTTAGGGGAAAACCTTGCCGTTGACCTTGCTGTTGACCTTGCCGTTTGACCTTGCCGTTACAAGCGCCAGCCTCTACTGTTTGAGACACAGGAAAGCCTTTTAATTGAATGCACAAATAAAAGAATGTACATTTCCTAAAGTAAATGTGAGTGGTGCTTGCAGTGGCAAATTTCGATTGTCAGTTGCATTTTAGTTTATCAGCATGATTCAGCATCAATTACCATGTTGCTAGCAAAATTTAGCACTAACTAGCATGTCGCTAGCAAGATTTAGTATGAAATAGCATATCTCCATCAAGATTTAGTATAAAAAAAGCATGTCGCTAAGAAGATTTAAAGTGAAATGTCAAGATTTAACGTGAAGTAACATGTCACTATCAAGATTTAGTATGAAATAGCATGTCGATAGGACGATTTAACGTGAATTAGCATGTCGCTATCAAGATTTAGTATGAAATAGCATGTCGCTAGGAAGATTTAACGTGAATTAACATGTCACTATCAAGATTTAGTATGAAATAGCATGTCGCTAGGAAGATTTAACGTGAATTAGCATGTCGCTATCAAGATTTAGTATGAAATAGCATGTCGCTAGGAAGATTTAACGTGAATTAGCATGTCGCTATCAAGATTTAGTATGAAATAGCATGTCGCTAGGAAGATTTAACGTGAATTAACATGTCGCTATCAAGATTTAGTATGAAATAGCATGTCGCTATCAAGATTTAACGTGAATTAACATGTCGCTATCAAGATTTAGTATGAAATAGCATGTCGCTATCAAGATTTAACGTGAATTAACATGTCGCTATCAAGATTTAGTATGAAATAGCATATCGCTAGGAAGATTTAACGTGAATTAGCATGTCGCTAGGAAGATTTAACGTGAATTAGCATGTCGTAGTAAGATTTTGCATTAATTAGCATGTCACTAGCAAGATTAAACATGAATAAAAACATTGCTAGGGTACTCGACGATGGTTGCTATGGCGTGGCTGGGAAGTGTTGAGGATGACTGGTGATTGGCAGTTTGCTGCCTCGAGTCAAATAAGCCCACCCTCATGTTTCTGTGACTTTTCTATCCAGAGATCTCTCGGACTGGAGATCTACGAGATCGGTTGCTAAGGTGCTCAAGATGGTTGCTAGGGCGTGGCTTGATAGCTTCACGATGATCCTGAAAGACTGATTGGTGGCCTGATTAAAATGAAACCTCCCCCTTGTCTCTATGAGATTGTGTTCGATACAAAATCCCTGTGCAAGTTAAATGTACATCTTTAATAACTAAAAATGTGAAACTTCTTTTACTTTGTCGAAGACTCTGGATTTATTGAAGACGCAGAAAACAAACACTCATTTCTGACCCAAACTGTATGCAATCTCACGGTGAGAGGAATAATTAAGGAAGCCGTCTCATGAATAATTATGAGTCATCAATGGAGTTTTGTACAAGAAAACATCACATGCTATTACGTTAAAAATAGAGCAAAAAATATTCAAAATAATTCGTTTTCTTCTACAATTGTAACTAAGGGATGGGGACGTTGTCTTCTACGATGTTCAACATATAATTTAGTTTAGGGTTTTCTTTTATTGTGATGAACTATTCTTTTAAATATAAGTAATTAAGAATCATTATTATTATTATTTAGAGATCATATTACCTGTTTGCCCTCAGGAACAGGTTTCACGGTTCCATAGAGAGCGACGGTGCTCTCCGTCGACAACATCAGTCCATTATAACACTGACACTGCAAACACACACACACACACACACATCACATTTTTTTTTTTCAAATAAATGCTGTTCTTACTGTATATGTTTTCTCAAAGAACAGTTTCCAAAGAAATATGAACTTTTACTGTATTTATGATCTAATACAAACACATCTTGCAAATCTCAAATGTTTGTGCGGTGGTGTATATAAATATATTTTATATAATTTCTTATATAATGTTATATATAAACAAGATGGGTATAGATGGGGTTAATTTACCCATTTATAATTGTATAAAAAAAACACACAGTACCAGTTTGTCGGTGAGAACACACTGCAGGAAACCGGTTCCATCGCGCAACACAATAAACAAAAGGTTCTTTCCTGAGAAAACATGAGCAAACAGATTTTAAAATAAATGTTTATTGTTTTGAGCTTTATAAATGCATTAGTGACAAATATTATTGGGATATTCGTGTTTAATGACATTACAAGTCAGATTATAAACCATTATAATATGAGGGGAAAATATATATAAATAATCTTTAATTTCAAATACTTAAACGAGATATATATATATATACATACAAATTTAAATATTATAAATACAATATTTTACATATATATGAGAAGAGCAAAACACTAAGCTTGGTTCAGGTATGCATTTATAAAAAAAAATTTTATTATTTATATAAAATTTTATTTTGTTTATTTTGTTTTATTTTAATATACAAAAACAAGATGCTTAGAAAAAGTCTGACAGGAAAAGGCGAACACTGACGACAACAACATAATCAGACAACAATATTTTGGCTGGTTCTCTTGTTTTTGCACGTGTTCATAATTTCTTTGCATGACAGCCTGAACAAAAATGATGCCGCACAATTTGTTTCACTGCGTTATTATTAAAAAACAATCAACTGCAAACACAATATGATTACAAAATCTATAACACACTTTTAATAATATTTGAATTTTAGCTAGAGTATGTGAAGTTTTCCAAGATTCAGATTCAGACCGGAGTCGTTCAAGAAGAGATGAACAAACACACACACACACACACACACACACACACTCTGCTGACCTTGTCTGCGTAACCGATGGACCCATCCGAACACCTTCACCCTCTTCTCCCGCAGCGGCTCCAGATGATCAATCTTCACCTGAGATCAAGAACGCTTTCACTGCTCACGTCACACACAATCTACACATGCATTAATAATCCCACTCATACCTCAAAGAAATCCGGATTAAAAGGGGGGGTGATTAAAACCAAAAATGATTATTTTATAGGAAAATATTAGCTGAGCCTTTGAATCTACTTTCTCAACCTGAGTGAAAAACACCTAGTTTATTTTCATCTTACAGACGCATTGATGCTCTGAGAATCTGAAATGGGATCAAATTAATTTCAAGTGCCAAAATTTGAAGTAACTTTTAACATTTCCACTTTGATAACGTCACTCTTTATCTTGCAATTCTGACTTTTCTGTCACAATTCTGAGAATATAAGATATAAACTCAAAATTGATGTAAAATCAGAGATTGCGAGATATAAAGGCCAAACTGAGATATTAATGCGCAAATGCGATAAATAAATAATCAGAATTGTGGGATGTAAACTGTAATCAAAATTGTGGGATGATTTTTTTATTATTATTTAAACTCAAAATTAGAAGAATAAAGTCAGAATTGCAAAATTTACACTCAGAATTCGAAGAAAAAGAAAAAATTGCGAAATTTAAATTCAGAATTAGAAGAAAAAAGTCAGAATACCGAAATTTAAACTCAGAATTCAACGAAAAAAGTAAAAATTGTGAAATCTAAACTCAGAATTCGACAAAAAAGTCAGAATTGTGAAATTTAAACTCAGAATTCGAAGAAAAAGTAAAAATTGCAAAATTTAAATTCAGAATTAGAAGTCGTCAGAATTGTGAAATTTAAATTCAGAATTCGATGAAAAAGTCAGAATACCGAAATATAAACTCAGAATTCGACGAAAAAGTAAAAATTGCGAAATTTAAACTCAGAATTCGACGAAAAAGTAAAAATTGTGAAATTTAAACTCAGAATTCGAAAAAAAAACCCTCGAAATTGCGAAATTTAAACTCAGAATTCGAAGGAAAAAAAGTCAATATAGCAAAATTTAAACTCACAATTCCGAGACAAAAGTGAGAATTGCGAGAAGTAAACTTGTTTCCTATATCCATTACTGCCCCTGAATCCCCCCACCACCCCATCCTAGTAACTCAGGGCTATTACATAATCAGTATTACAATCTGTAGGGATTGTTCCGGCAATCCTCTGAAACTCACGGTTTTGGGCTCGGGAAGGCTGGTGTCGTTCTCGATGACGATCTTTTTAGCGTCTTCCATATTCTTCTCTCTACGTTCAGCATCTTCAGCCTGTCAATCATGAGGTCAACAGATGATAGAGTGATTATCAGGAATGATTACAGGAATCTATAGAGAGCAGGAGAATGACAGGATGTTCCCGGTACCTCCTTCTTGTCTTTGCTCTCGCTCTTCATTTGCTCTCGGTTAAAGAGCTTCTTTGCGTTCTTCATTTGAGTCTTAGAGATGACGGCCCAGCGCTAACGACACAAACACACCATAATGTCAAACTATTCATTCAACGAATCATACGCAAAATAATCAACGCATTACGTAGATATGCACAACAAAAATGCACAATTTTAAAGTTTTTCAAAACAGATTCATCTAATATAACCAATTCCGCTCAAATTGTGTTTCAGGAAGTAAATATAAAATGTATGTTTAGTGGAAGCTGAGATTTCTTAACGAAAAACATTTTTGACATTTTCTATAGAAGAATTTAATTAAATTCTAGATATAATCATCACTTTGTCCAACGGCTTCAATGAAGATTTCATCTTTAAAAATAAAAGATTTTTTCGCTTTTGAACCTTGTTCATCTTGTTCTGGTTAGTTACTGGTTAGTAAGGTTTCCTCACCTCTCCTTCCTTCTGTGAATCCGTATAGATCACCGGAAACGGCTCTTTTCCCGCAAACAGCAGCGCCTGAGAACGTTTAGAAGAATAAATGAATGATAAAGCATGAAACGGATGGATTATCGCTGCATCCCATGAGCGATTGATCACCTTGAGCGGCGTTTTAAAGGGTTTCTCCTGGGATCCGTCTCCATCCGCGTCACTACCCTGTTTATCAGACACGTACAGCTCTTCTGAAAAACAAAACAGCATTTCTGAGAATGGATATGAAAATGCATCTTGAACATTCAAAAATGCTTTTGATTTTAGACTTCAGTTTGGATCGTTTTAAAGAAAACAGCAGGTGAATCAAGTTATATTTCATTTAAAATATATTTATAAAATAATTTTTACTCTAAACTTACTCTAAAATCAAAGCCACATGCCAAACCAAATAATGTTCCAAATTTGAATCAAAAAGTCAAAATTGCGAAATTTAAACTCAGAATTAGAAGAAAAAGTCAGAATTACGAAAATTTAAACTCAGAATTAGAAGAAAAAGTCAGAATTGTAAAATTTAAACTCAGAATTCGGAAAAAACTTTCTGAGCCACATGTCTAACCAAGTTATGTTCCAAATTTGAAGTTTATATCACAAAAAATTAAGTTCTAGTAAAGTTTTGTCTTCGGCGCAGTACCAGAAATATACACCGGGTGAAACAAATCCCATTGATTTTTATTTTAATACATTTTCCAGAAACAAATGAATACATGACATGTCCAAACATCACTTCAATCCCAAAACAATCACCAAATATAAAACCATGAGACTTTCCGAAAGAAAAGGCTTTGACGATAAAGTAGATAAAATAAATGTTGTATTATGAGACCTGACTCCGTCCACTAGGGGAGGAGCCTGCTAAACGAACTTAAGAGTAACGAGCTGGATAGAATTATCAAGTCTATACTAGCCAAATTGCCTTATAAAAGACCAACAACCAATTGGATTTCTAAACTAAATTCGTGGTCATAATTAAAATGGAGTCAGATAAAGAATAAATGGGAATTTGCCGCGACTGAAAAGACTGAACGTGCGGCGATCTTTCACCTGCTCCTCAGAAACCGTCTCTGGAAGGATCGCATCATTAAAATTGTAACAAAAATATTATATATATCCTTATGTCCTTTATATATATTAAACGTTATTTAAAATGTAAAATGTTATTTAAAAAATGTATAACTTACCTCTTTAAATGAATAAACTTTCCAAAATTTAAAATATGAAGTGAAGTGTTCTATAAACGCTTGATTTAAGTTGTTTAAACTTAAAACTATTTCGCTAATAAACATGTAAATAATAACAGCGATGATGCATCGGTTGATTTGCGTGTTTCTGATAACGCTTATTCCATTAACGTCTATTAATAACGAACAAATGTTTAAATTTATGCAAAGTCGATAAACTCGCCTGTCATTTATTGCTGTTCTTCATTTTGAAAACATTAGACTTTGAAAATGTATTTTGCTTTTTGTTAATAATAATAATAAAGTTACTATAAATAAAAATGATCGGGAGAACCAAGCTCTTATTTTTATTACTTGATTATATTTTATGTTTATAAAAAATTATAGCTTTCCTGTAGCTCAATCAGTAGAGCATTGAATACAACAGCAAGGTCATGGGTTCGATCCCAGGGAAAGCAAGAACTGATTCAATGTGTTCCTTGAATGCAATGTAAATCACTTTTGGTAAAAGCATCTGATAAATACATAAATGTAAATGTTTATGCTTTTTTAAATGATTTGTTAGAACTATTTTTACACGCTTTATTTGTTATCTATTTTTTTATGTAGTTTTGTTTTGTGTTGTTTGTGAAAATGAAAGTGTTTCGTGTGCAAGTGAAAGAACAGAATTTACGGCACTGGGGAAAATAAACCAGTTTGTTCGGTTTGCTTTTGATTGTAACTGTCGAAAAACAGAAATAAAACAAATAAATATTGGTTATCGGGCAAATAAAACATGCAAATCGATTATAAAATAATTAATCTACTTAAAGCAATTCTTCAAGTATTTCTATTATATCTATACTATATTTATATTATATATTTTCATCATATTAATCAACATTTGAGAGTTTATGAAAATCTGAAGCATTATTTTGTTAAATCTTAAGTTCATGTGTTAGAATCAGCAGAATTTATGATTAAATGTTAAAAGGCATAATATTTTGTGTAATTTTACGCACTAGGAGAGTATAATTGTGCAGTTGTGTGTGTATATTGAGCACTACAGCTTTATAATATAGTCAAATAAACGCAATACAGTGTGTTTTGAGCCGGATATGACGCAATACTGCAGATCATCATCATCATCAACACCTTCATCTTCATCATCAGACTCACTGATAGGCTCGGCCGCCATGTTCCGCTGTCTGGCCTCGGCTGATGCGGCTGCAGAGAGTCCGGCTCGGTTCGGGTGATACTGTTAACGGGTTTACGATCCGGTAATCGGTTCGGAGTCTCGCTTCCTGTCACTACACACGCGCACACGAGCAGATGGGGACTCACGCGCATGCGCGAAGCGATCGCCATGTCGTCTCAGCCGCGGATTGGCTCGTTTGCAAGATGACGCTCATTCCTGAAAGCTGATTTGTTAGCTTGGTGTTTGGAGGGCGGGAGTTAAATAAACGCGTTATGCGTCGTATTGAACACTAAACAGAAAATGTAAATAGTAAATACAAATGGGAGAGGGTGTAAAAACTAAAAAAGTATAGAAATGTATTAATTTATTTACGCATTTAATCTAATGGTTATTTTTTTAATTAATATATTATTATTATTTCTATATTCCACCGACAAATGTGTTTAAATACTAATTTATTGAGATATTTTAATTACATTAAGATATTTACAATTTATTTACATATTATATATATATATATATATATATATATATATATAGACAGTTAATTATAGTAATTTATTTATTTATTTAGTAATTTATTTACGTATTAATCTGCGTAAAAATCTAATGTTTATTTATTTATTTCAATTTTATTTATGTATATATTTTGAACACTTTTTTGTAAAAGTTCCACAGACAGAAATATGAACGAGTCCAATTCCAATTTATTGAGAAATATATGTTTTTATTACAATATTTTTTAATTGTACTGTTAAGTTTTCTGTAATTATATGTATTCTTATTTATTAAGGTATATATTTATGTATTTAATCTACTGTTTATTTATTTTAATATATACTTTTTCTGAAAAATTCCGCAGACAAATGTGGGTTTCATCACTAATTTATTGAGATATTTTAAATTATATTAAAATATTTATAATTATATTTATTTATTTACGTATTTAATCTACGTAAAAATGTAATGATTATTTGTTTATTTATTTCAATTTTATATTTTATTTATTTTAAAAACATTCTGTAAAAATTCCACAAACAAATGTGGGTTTCAATACATGAAAACAAAATGTATTGAAAATATATTTTATTGAGAAATATATAATTTTTTTATCATATTAAGATATGTATAATTATATGTATTCTTATTTATTAATTATATCGATATAAAATTACATTTCTACATTTATATTTAAATACTTCAGTAAAAATTTAGAAATTTAAAATTTTCAATAAAAACAACAAACACATAATTAAAAAAGTTCATAAAAACATAAAAACAAGGTATTTAAGAGAGAAATGTGCAGAAGTGTGTGTGTTTGATGGGATCCTCATCCGGTCTGGACCAGCTCCAGCTCTTCAGTCCACGCTCTATTCCGGACACACTTCCGGCAGAGCTGCGGATCAGCAACAACAAAACACACACACGTTCGTTATTCCCGTCACGTTCACAGAACTTCAGTTCAGAGTCATGAGCTGGTCTTTAATAAAGTTAATGGGAATTCTTACGGGATCCCAGAGACGCAGGTGAAAGACTCCATACAGGAACGCTATGCAGAACAGGGTGGTTTCCAGGGAAATAGTGCTCACAAAAAGCACTTCATAATTCATAGGCAGGTTCTCCAAGAGCTGAAATCACAACAATTCATTACAAGTCATATTTCACTGTTCAACATCCCAGTGAAAAAACCCAGTCTTTACATTTCTGCCTGTGTGAAACTCCCATAATTCAATGTATTTGAGTGCTACATGTCACAAATAATATATAAACATATAAAGTACAAGAATATAGGTCTCTCTGAGGTACACTATAAAATGTATACAATATTACACATAAATATAGTGCCTTAATGAACAACATTCCACTATATTTTCTACTCATCAAAGCTGCATTTATTTGACTAAAAAATAATATTTCACTGTATTTATGATCTAATAAATTCAGCTTTAATCACAGGAATAAATGACACTTTACTATATATTCACATAGAAAACAGCTGTTTTACACTGATATAATATTACACTGTTTTACTGTATTTATCATCTAATAAATTCAGCTTTAATCACAGGAATAAATGACACTTTACTATATATTCACATAGAAAACAGCTGTTTTACACTGATATAATATTACACTGTTTTACTGTATTTATCATCTAATAAATTCAGCTTTAATCGCAGGAATAAATGACACTTTACTATATATTCACATAGAAACAGCTGTTTTACACTGATATAATATTACACTGTTTTACTGTATTTATCATCTAATAAATTCAGCTTTAATCGCAGGAATAAATGACACTTTACTATATATTCACATAGAAAACAGCTGTTTTACACTGATATAATATTACACTGTTTTACTGTATTTGTCATCTAATAAATTCAGCTTTAATCGCAGGAATAAATGACACTTTACTATATATTCATATAGAAAACAGCTGTTTTACACTGATATAATATTACACTGTTTTACTGTATTAACGTATCACACACCCGTGCTTGTCGTTCTCTGTACGGCTCCAAGAAAACAGAAAACTTTTTCAGCTCTTTATTTTTCCTGGTTAATGAAGTCACACCAAATCTGCTTTCCTCTGTTTTCCTGTCTATAAAACATACAAACACAAAAACACGCATTTAAATACAAATATTTCACTTGAAGGAACTCAGATGAGCTCTAAATAAATAACTATATCACTTTTGACATTATATACAGTTTTAAGCACACGTGACATTTTGGGTTAAGGTTATAGGGTTACCAAACGTTTTGATTTGTTTTGTTTGCTTATAAAACTTAGAATATAGCAACGTAATTAATGTTTACAACATAAATATATTTTTATTATATGTATAATAATATTAGAGTAAAACACACCGTGCTCAGCCGTCGCCTGGTTCAACGAAACTAAAGAAAATAGGAATAAAACCATAAAAGTTTTCATGTTTCGGTCACTTTAAACCGACCCGTCACCATGGAAACGCGTCACGTCGCTGATCGTGACCTCTAGCGGTCAAACGCGCTGACTGCACTCTGAAGAAAAATAATATTAATATGTATTTTTATGGCAGCGTGAACACACTTTTCGCGTGGATGAATATAAGCTGATGGGGAAATGGGTTTATTGTAAATAGAAAAAAATGAAATAGAAGTTGTTTGCGTCTCGCGACAGTTGTTGAGGATTTGCGACACTCGTGAACGGTTTCGGTGATGACGCTCAACTGAGCTTGGTTGTGATTGGTCAGCGCTCCTGGCTCGTCATCGCCACACCGGAAGTGTGTTCCGGGAGGAGCGTTTTGCGCCGCGCGTGTCCGTGATTTTGATCGATCTGACCGATTAGAGGCGATTAACAGCGATAATCAGCGACTCGCTGCCCGTGTGTTTTAGTCATGGTCGGGGTGAAGGTCATCGGGAACGACGCGGAGTTCCAGGCGGAGCTGAGCAGCGCCGGATCCAGATTAACCGTAGTGAAGTTCACCATGAGCGGGTGAGAGAAAGAGAAAGAGAGAGAGAGAGAGAGAGAGAGAGAGAGAATATGATAAAAACGAAAGAGAGAAAGAGAAAATGAAAGAGAGAGAGAACACACATACTCACACTCTCTCACTCTGATACGGGTCAGACACCCGGAGGACAACACCAGCATGACTTAGCAAAACTCACACACACGCTCTCTCACTCTCACACTCATACACTCACTCTCTCTCTCTCACACACACACTCTCTCTCTCTCACACACACACTCTCTGTCTCTCACACACACTCTCTGTCTCACACACACACTCTCTCTCTCTCTCTCACACACAGACACACGCTCTCTCTCTCACACACACACACACTCTCTCTCTCTCTCACACACAGACACACGCTCTCTCTCTCACACACACACTCAGACTCATACACTCACACTCTCTCTCTCTGTCAGACTCTCTCACACACAGACACACATACACTCACTCTCTTTGTCAGACTCTCACACACACTCTCACAAACACACACACATTGTCTTTCTCTGTTATACACACACACAAACACACTCTTTCACTCACACAATGTTACTCTCTCTGATTTGCTGACTTTAAGGGACAAATCGTCCTGATTCTTGTTCTGAGATGAAGATGAGGATGATGTTGTTGTTGTTGATGATGGTGTTGTTGTTGTGCTGCAGGTGTCGTCCGTGTGTCAGAATCGCTCCAGCGTTCAACATGTTGAGCAACAAATATCCTCAGGTTGTGTTTCTGGAGGTGGACGTGCACGTGTGTCAGGTGAGCGCTCGAGCTTCATCACCTCGTTAATCTGACGTTATTTCACAATCAGCGACGCTATATCAACGTTTATCTGTTTTGCTGATTAATCTGCTGAATATTTCCCGAAAAGTCGACCAATCTAACGATTACAGCATCCTGATTAATGTTCAATCTGTTATTTACTTACATTTACATTTATTAATTTAGCAGACGCTTTTATCCAAAGCGACTTACAATTTTGAGGAGTACAGAAGCGATTTGTCCAAAGGAAACAAAAATACAGTGTAAGAGTGCTTACAAAACTTTTTGTTATTAATTGCGATTTACTTCTATAAAGCTGTTTATTTTGAAACTCTTGGTGTGCAGAAACATCTAAACGCGCTGAAAACAGGTGAAGTCTTGCGGTGATTCACGCCTGAAGCTGCTGTCACTCACGGATCACGTCATGCTTTCTTTACCATTGTTGTTTATTTTGCGTCTGGAAGGCGACGGCGGCGGCGAACAACATCTCGGCGACGCCCACGTTCCTGTTCTTCCGGAATAAGGTGCGCGTGGATCAGTATCAGGGAGCAGACGCCTCCGGGCTGGAGGAGAAGATCAAGCAGCACGTGGAGAACGATCCCGGCAGCAACGAAGACTCCGATATTCCCAAAGGCTACGTGAGTAACGGCGGTTTGGGGACGCGGCGTGCGGTTGGCGTGCGGTTGGAGTGCGATTGGCGTGTGATTGGCGTGTGATTGGCGTGTGGTTGGCGTGCGATTGGCGTGCGGTTGGCGTGTGGTTGGCGTGCGGTTGGCGTGCGGTTGGCGTGCGGTTGGCGTGCGGTTGGCGTGCGGTTGGAGTGCGGTTGGCGTGTGGTTGGCGTGTGGTTGGAGTGTGGTTGGCGTGTGGTTGGCGTGTGGTTGGAGTGTGGTTGGAGTGTGGTTGGAGTGCGGTTGGAGTGTGGTTGGAGTGCGGTTGGCGTGTGGTTGGCGTGTGGTTGGCGTGTGGTTGGAGTGTGGTTGGAGTGTGGTTGGCGTGTGGTTGGAGTGTGGTTGGAGTGTGGTTGGAGTGCGGTTGGAGTGCGGTTGGAGTGCGGTTGGAGTGCGGTTGGCGTGTGGTTGGCGTGTGGTTGGAGTGCGGTTGGAGTGCGGTTGGAGTGTGGTTGGCGTGTGGTTGGCGTGTGGTTGGAGTGCGGTTGGCGTGTGGTTGGCGTGTGGTTGGAGTGTGGTTGGCGTGTGGTTGGCGTGTGGTTGGAGTGTGGTTGGAGTGTGGTTGGAGTGCGGTTGGAGTGTGGTTGGAGTGCGGTTGGCGTGTGGTTGGCGTGTGGTTGGAGTGTGGTTGGAGTGTGGTTGGCGTGTGGTTGGAGTGTGGTTGGAGTGTGGTTGGAGTGTGGTTGGAGTGTGGTTGGAGTGCGGTTGGCGTGCGGTTGGCGTGCGGTTGGAGTGCGGTTGGAGTGCGGTTGGAGTGCGGTTGGAGTGCGGTTGGCGTGCGGTTGGCGTGTGGTTGGCGTGTGGTTGGCGTGTGGTTGGCGTGTGGTTGGAGTGTGGTTGGAGTGTGGTTGGAGTGTGGTTGGAGTGCGGTTGGAGTGCGGTTGGAGTGCGGTTGGAGTGCGGTTGGAGTGCGGTTGGAGTGCGGTTGGAGTGCGGTTGGAGTGCGGTTGGAGTGCGGTTGGAGTGCGGTTGGCGTGCGGTTGGCGTGCGGTTGGCGTGCGGTTGGCGTGCGGTTGGAGTGCGGTTGGAGTGCGGTTGGCGTGCGGTTGGCGTGCGGTTGGAGTGCGGTTGGAGTGCGGTTGGAGTGCGGTTGGAGTGCGGTTGGAGTGCGGTTGGAGTGCGGTTGGCGTGCGGTTGGCGTGCGGTTGGAGTGCGGTTGGCGTGCGGTTGGCGTGCGGTTGGCGTGTTCATGCCGTGTCGTGTCTCCTGTGTTCAGATGGACCTGATGCCGTTCGTCAGTAAAGCCGGATGCGAGTGTCTGAACGAGAGCGACGACTGCGGGTTCGACAACTGCTTGATCAAAGACTCGTCTTACCTGGAGTCCGACTGTGATGAACAGGTGAACATCTCTCTGACACTCGCCCTTTACACGTGGAGGAACTCTCTCTCTGTGGCACACACGCTCTCTCACGCTCTTTCTCTTACACACACATACACTCTCTCTCTGTCACACACACACACACACACTGTCACACACACTCTCTCTCTGTCACGCACACACACACACACACACACACACACACACTCTCTCTCTCTGTCTCACACACACTCTCTGTCTCACACACACTCTCTCACTCTCTCCACTCTCTTACACATACACTCTCTCTGTCACTCACACACACTCACTGTCTCACACACACTCTCTCTCTCTCTGTCTCACACACACTCTCTCACTCTCTCCACTCTCTTACACATACACTCTCTCTGTCACTCACACACACTCACTGTCTCACACACACTCTCTCACTCTGTCTCACACACACACACACACACACTCACTCTGTCTCACACACACTGTCTCACTCACTCTCACACACACACACACACTCTTTCTCTTACACACACACACTCTCTGTCTCACACACACACACTCTCTCTCTCTCACTCTCTGTCTTACACACACTCTCTGTCTCTTACACACACTCTGTCTCACACACACACACTCTTTCTCTTACACACACTCTCTGTCTCACACACACTCTCTCTCTCTCTCTCACACACACACTCTCTCTCTCTCTCTGTCACACACACACTCTCTCTCTCTCTCCCCGTGTCTCACACACACTCTCACTCTTTCTCCATTGTTTAGGAACATTAGAATGAATAATATTATTATTACGTTATATATGTCCATCCAGTGTTTAGGAGTTATTTTTGTATGTTATACTTTAAATGAATATGAACTGTTATATTTCCAGTGGTCGTGTGTTTAATCTGATAGAGCGGGTTGTTTGACTCTGTATTATATTTCCAGTCACTTTATCTGTTATTTTCTGCATGAGGCTGAAAGTGCAGCTGTTGTTTCTGTGAAGATGATCTGATGAATGTGTGTGTGTGTGTGTGTGTGTTTCAGCTTCTCATCACGATGTCCTTCAATCAGCCCGTCAAGCTCTTCTCCCTGAAGCTGCTGCCGGCTGAACTCGGTATGAAAACCAGCTAAACCATGAAACCAGTGTTCGTTAGCTGCCGATCTCAGCCGTTCCTCTTCCACTAACGGCTCATCAACCACACACACGTTATCATCATTTATCTGTTAGGAGTACTGGATAAAAGTGTGTCGTTCATAAACACTGATTCATGGAAACACAGCTTCAGTTACACTGAGCCGCCAGCAGGTGGAGACAACAGACCGAGAATAAATCTGAGGGATGTTTCTTACTCTGAAACTGAATCCCAGGAATATACAGACATACATAATCTTTCCTGTGTGTCTAACAGTAGAGAGTGGTGCTTGCAACATCAAGGTCATGGGTTCGATTCCCAGGGAAAGCAAGAACTGATTAGAATGTCTCCCTGTTTTCAGCTCAAGCCCCGAAGAGTGTGAAGATCTTCATTAATCTTCCTCGTTCCATGGGATTCGACGACGCGGAGAGAAGCGAAGCCACGCAGGCGCTGGATCTGTCGGAGGAAGACTATAAAGACGACGGACTCATCCCGCTGCGATACGTCAAGTTTCAGAACGTCAACAGCGTCACCGTATGATTACATATTAATCTAAACGCCTTAATAAACACTAATCATTACAATGAATTCAAATAAGAAAGATTTCATTGTAGGATATTAAAGTAAACTGAGTGTAAATATTCCCCATTGATATAATCTGTAGAGTGTGAGAGACATTTTACTGGTTCCCATTGACTCCCATAGTGTGAAAAAAAAACTGTCATTAAATCAGATCTTTCTCTTTTTCCTCCTGTCTTTTAGTTATTTATTAAGTCAAACCAAGGCGACGAGGAGACGACAAAAGTGAACTATCTGACGTTTATCGGCACGCCTGTCCAAGCCACAAACATGAACGACTTCAAACGGGTGAGGAAACGCACATCCCTCCATCCCATCACATCCTGATCAATACACAGGGTTTTCAGGGGAAATGGGAATGACTTTGTTTCTTCTGTCAAACGCAGGTCGTGGGCAAGAAGGGAGAAAGTCACTGAAGAGGAAAAGACGATTGCTGCAATCTCTCCGCCAACATGACTGGGAAAAATCAACACACACACACTGGAAACATCCCTTGAAGAGAGAGAGAGAGTGTGTGTGAGGGACAGAGAGAGAGGGTGTGTGTGTGTGTGAGAGTGTGACTGAGTGTGTGTGTGTGTGTGTGAGAGTTAGAGTGTGACTGATAGAGTGAGAGTGAGACAGTGACTGAGAGAGAGCGAGAGAAGATACAGCTTTGTCTCAATGAGGCTGTGTATCACAAATAATTTTTACCTGAAAATGTCCCTGTAAATAAAGTCGATCCTTTTTCAAAGGCATGCGGCTCCTGTGTTTCCTCCCAACACGCAGCCTCTTCAATTAAAATGCGTTATTTTGTGCCTCTTTTCTTTTCGCTGCAGTTCTCCATCTGGACGCTGGGTGGCAGCAGACGCCACGCAATCAGCGCGTGTGCGCGCCCGGAGCGCGCTCTCGTTACACGAGCTCCGCTATTCAAAAAACGTGAAAATGTATAACAGGTTTATCGATTAAAACGCCTCGCGTTTGTTTGGAATATTATCCTTGCGTTTGTTTAAATAATACATTATGAAATGTGGAGATTTAAAATGATTATTGGTTTGAATAACGGCGTTTTCATTAAAGAATAAATAACGTTTACTCGCATTAATACTTTATTTTTAATCCTTTTTTACTAATAAACTATATATTTTGGGGAAGGAAATAAAGGTATCGAAGTGTTTAAAATGGGTTTCTGCTCAAAACATTTGTTCAGTGATTATTCGGCATTTATTGAAAAAAATTCATATCTAGGCTGATTAATGTGACTTTATTTTATATTATTTATTGTTTAATTAGAATATTAGCACTGCCATGTTAAACATAGACTATTAATAACAAAAAGATTGAGAAACCCGTAAATCGATCGAAAAGAATATTTTGGGGAAAATAAAAAGGCGCATAAACTCGTAAATTACGCGTTATTTTACGTGTTTGTTATTAAATGATCAATATAGGCTAACGATCCGAATATGAAGCACATGCCATGAATTAAATATAATTCTGTTTCAATTCTGTCTCGGGTTAAATTTGTCAGTAATCTGCTCTCTTTTTTGGGGAAGATAGATTGTGATTGAACATAAATGACACAAAAAACACATTTATATTAGTTTTTTTTAAACGCTGTTTTTTTGTTTTGTTTTTATTGTTGGCTAAATTAAATTTTTCGTGTTTTTTTAAACGCGCGTTTAATATAAATAATTACATGTTTTTTTTAACGGACAATGTATTATGTTGTTAATTGTTAATCAGGAACCAAAAACAGATAGATAGATAAACTACAAATTTCCCTTTTATAACTATATATATTTATTATAACTATAACTATATATATATATATATAAATTCAAATTGACCTTCTCTCACTCTCTCTCTCTCTATAGAGAGTGAGAGAAAGAGAAGGTCAATTTGAAGTTTTAGTTTACACATTTTTACATGTTTTGTAATTAAGTCAGTCATATATTTTAATTCATATTTAAATGTATAAGTGAACCATATTAAATGCAGCCATTTATCCACGTGTTCACAATGAAAAAGGTTAATTTCTCTGTATAATAAACTCTGAGGTGTTTTATTCCTCCATTTTGCTGTATAATGTGAAAGAGACTGAAGCAGATTCTGGATCCGGATCAACTAAATGAACAAACGGGTTTCAACCCGCATTATGATCGCAATCAAGATCAGATTTGATTGTTTTGCATTTATTTATTTATTTTAGGATTTCGGATCGCTAACAATCAGGTGTCCTGTGAAATCGCACAATCTTTCTCAAACACTACACGACAAACCCTTAAAATATATAAAAAAAGAGCGATAATTTAAATCAGGCACTATTTTCAAACCAAGCAGAAACGCCAATCAGTTGAAGTGCCGTTGGAAAAGGCGGGATTATTTTCTGTTTGAATTTAAACACGATGGTGGCGGTTCCCAGCATAGTGCCTTCAGAATAACGTTTTTTCATTTTAAAGTTACACACAGAAATATATCATTCATATTTAGTGGAAGTTGTGTGGAGAACTGGATGTTTGTTCTGAATGTGAGTAATGTAATACCTGCACCTCAGAGCTTTCCTGTTGGTTGCTAAGGTGTTCCGAGTTGCTAAACAGATGTCATGGATTCTTGAGTGGTTCTAACGAATTGTTTCTGTTATGGATTTTAAACTGTGATCAATTGTGGTGTTCTGATCGCCTTTCTGAAGCTTTATGAGTGGGGTTAAACCCACTTTATCTTACTATGGTGTTCTGAGTGGGGTTAAGCCGTTGCTATGGTGTTCTGACTGGGGTTAAATCGCTACTAAAGTGTCGTTAATATTTAAGCGTTTCTAAGGTGTTACCATGGTTTTCTGAGTTGATTAAGTTTCATAATCTTTGCAATTGAGTGGTTTTCATTGCGTTATTTAACCGTTGTTATGATGTTCTGTTTGGGTTTTATCGCGTTATTTAACAGTTGCTGTGAAGTCCTGAGTGGATTCCGTTGCTATGGTGTTCTGTCTGTGTTTTCATTGCATTTGTAAGTCGTCACTATGGTTTTCTGAGTGGATTAAGCAAGTTTCTTACCCTTTACTATTGATTTTCATTGTGTTCAACCGTTGCTATGCTGTTCTGTTTGGGTTTCGTTGCTACAGTCACTGTTGTGTTTTGAGCGGTTGCCAGGGCATTGCCATGCAGTTCTGAATAGTTTTACCGCGTTGCTACGGCATTACTAAGGTTTTGTACTTGGTTGCCAGAGCGTTGTTAAGTGGTTCCGTATTGGCTCAAGTAAAAAAAAAAAAAGCCTAAGCAAAAAATTAGTGCATTTAGTAATTTTACTTCCTCTCTTTCCCTGGCAACTGACCTCATCTTTCATCACGCCGTCTTCCCATGTCAGGAGAGAGACTCTACATGTCTTTCATTCATTCATCACTTAAAAATACATGGCGGCTCTTTCTCTCCTGTCGTCTGTCCATGTTTCTGTCAGGCGCTGATCTCTGGTTGGCTGCCGTGTCTTTGCCTGGCACATTGTTCAGAAACACCACCTCCCCTTGAGTTCCTCCTCGATGGCACTGACGCTGGCCTACGGTTGGCACGGCACTAGCTGAATGTGTGCCGCCTTTTGTTGCCCAGAGAACAGGCTGATCCTGGCACAGAGTTGCTCTCCTTTCACAAACCCCCCCCCCACCGATGCCCTGGAGTCAACTGGCATGATTCCACCAGACATCAGACCGCCCGCCAGCGCCCGCCGTGCCCCCGCATGAGCTGCAACACTGGAGCGGATTCTACCAGTTTAGGCCTGTGTTTTCGGCTGCTACTGCGTCTTTTAAAAATGCAATATAACTAAGGGTGGCAAAAATATCAGATCACAATTTTAATTATTTCAGGAAGATCACGATTCTTTTTCATATTAGATTGTACATTTACATTCATGCATTTATCAGACGCTTTTATCCACTTGCATTGCATTCAAAGAAACACATTGACATTCTAATCAGTTCTTGCTTTCCCTGGGAATCAAACCCATGACCTTGGTGTTGCAAGCACTGCTCTCTGCTGTTTGAACCACAGGAAAGCAATATAATATAGAAATGAAATCAAGTGGTTTAATGTTTTCAGCCATATTATTTAACAACAGCCTTCAAGTAAACAGAACATTACATAGACGAGACTCAAACATATTACAATAAATACTATTAAATTAATTTAAAATCGTCAGTTTAAATTCACCCCATTTTTTGTGAACACATTCATTACACTGGGATTAGTGTTATTTTAGTTGTTTTAGATTTATTATAGTTTTGTTAATATTTTGAATTCGCTTTTATATTTGTGTATATTAAGTTTTCGTTTTAATTTGTCGTGCTTTTGTTATTTCCAAATTTAGGTTACTTTTAATTGTTTTGCTTTTAATCATTTTCGTGCTTCAACAAACAAAAATTAGAAATGTTGCATAGGTAGTAAGTTTTTCAACTAATATTTCTGTTTTACTTTAAGATTTATTTCAATTAACAGACATGTTTATTTATAGTTTTAGTGAAAGGATCCTTTTTGTACATTGCGTTGGGCTTTAAACGTGTTGCACGTATGCGTTTAAATTTATTTGCACTAATTTTTGTGCACTTGTGCGTCCCAATGTGTGCGTTTCTGCTCTATTCTATGACGTTTCATAATATTGGGGAGAAAATACATTTTAAAGGCCTGAATTGACTGGGAAAAAAATACTGCGACTTGGCCATCGCGTCTTTAATTATATAGCAGAGAGCGAGGGGCATGGTGTGAGTACATGGTGTGTAGTTTGTCATTTAGGATGCAACTATTATATCCTCAGGCTACAGGCTTTCCTGTGTCTCACAAAACTAGAGTGTGGCACTTGCAACGCCAAGGTCATGGGTTTGATTCCCAGGGAAAACGGAAACTTGATGTCGACGTAAATCTTGAATGCAATGCATGTCACTTTGTATAAAAGCATCTGCCAAATGCGTAAACATAAATGATCTATACATTACAAATTTGACTTGAAGGCTTATCTTTGCACTAAATCAGGAATGTCCAATACATGGATCGCATTAAACATCGGTCCATGATCCGTCCTCACTATGAAATGTCACTTGGTTGACGTACAGGACAGCCGGTCTGACCTCTGACCTTTTCTGACACATGGGTCACGGTACATGCGCACAACGACACAAGTGCTGCTAAATTCTAGCGATTACACCTCCGATTTATTTCTTTTAAACTTAAGAAAGGGTTTAAAGTGGGAAGTTGGACAAAGGAAGGAGTCAAAAACTGTCGACTGATGGACTTTTTTTAATATGTCATTTTGGAAGTGCGTTTGCCTCAGTCTGTCATCGCTGTACCGAAGAAGGGAAATGTGGAGCGGCGATTTCAGGCGTTTCATAAAAACTACGACACTAATTTCCCTCTAAAAAGCAACTGAGATGAATAAGGGTGAAGGAGCTAAGCTCTTAGTTGTGCGGACAGCAGTCATTTTGTACAAACTCACTTTGAGTTGTGTTGTGCAATAAGAGTTCATGTAGTTCTGCTACACAACACACATTGTGCATATAAAGAATTGCATCCATAGATAAATGCACGTTTTGTATTTTTATAGTAGGTTGATCGTTTTGTAAGTACCTCACAAGCCACAAAAGAGTGGAAGTGCTAAATCAATCATAAAGCGCGTGAATGTCCATCTCTTGTTCTAGTCGTAGTGCGTCTGCACAGGCGTTCAGCTGTCAGAGAGAGTCTCAGGTGTTCATTAGCGCTCGCAGCGAGCGAATGCTCATTTCAGCCGCTGACGCTGATCTCCGTTCAGCCTCGTGATCCTCGTCTCAGCCTGACCTCGCAAACACGTTGTCATCATGCGATGCTGAGGTTTTGCAGAAAGCCAGATGTCTGACAGCATGCTTTTAATCATGTATGTTTGCGCATTTTCTCAGATCTCTTTGTTTGTGCGAGTGTGACGGGGGTGATAATGCAACGTAAACTCTGTTTGTGTTCATATTCACTCACAGGATATTCAATACGAAGGCAAACAACAGCCGTTTTTTCTTAATCGCATGACAATGAATAGTTTTACAGTATATGTGCATGTACTTTGTTCTGCTTGCTTGATTCGAGGGATGTTTAGACGTGCAGGGCAGTGCATTCTGGGAAAATCTGAGGAATCGGCGTGTGATTGGCTGAAGAATCTGATGAGAACAAATCATTGGTTAATTTACTGAACGTCTGAAAGCTTGTATCATGCATTATTGTCTTTACTGCTGTAATTATGAATAGTTAAACCGCCTTTATTATTGTTATATTATATAAAAGCGGCATAAAAATAGTGTGCCGCTTGCAACATCAAGGTCATGGGTTCAATTCCCAGGGAAAGCAAGACCTGATTAGAATGTTAATGTGTTTCTTGAACGCGATTAATGAATGTGAATGATTAAATAAGCAGTTTTGTGTAAGGGTTGCATTTAAATAAAAATGCTATTCTCCAGGTTTATACAGTAATACCTTGAGATACGAGCGCCCCGACATACGAGTATTCTGAGGTACGAGCAAGCCTTCAGGCAATTTTTTTGCTTTGAGATACAAGTAAATATTTGAAATACGAGCAGCTTCCATACGCATCTCCCGTGAGTCTTCCTGTGGTGTGTGTTATACATTTATGGGTAATTGCATATGATCTCCACTAGAGGCAGCTTGGTTTTACAGCGGGGGTTACCGGGGGCAACGAGTGATTCACCAGTATTAAGCTGGGAGCAGCACGAGTTATGAGTGTTCAATAATAATACATATGAGCTTCTGAGTCTATCAATACACAACACGGGAGAAACACTACACTTCTGTATTGTTTGCGTTATTTATGTAATCCCTCCCTCCTCCTACTCCTCCTTCTCCTCCATTAGCCGCTACTTTATCGTGTGTCTCAAAGGCAAGAACTCATAATTAAAACCACATTTTATTTTATATTACAGGAATCCTTGTATACTATAATTGTGTGTGTGTGTGTCTCTATAGCAATTCAAAACATGTTTTTCCATTGTTATTAGCGCTAATAAGGGAGTTTTTTAGATGGCCGGAACGGATTAATTTGTTTCCTGATATTTCTTATGGGAAAATGATTTGAGATACGAGCAACTGGAGTTACGAGCTCGTCCTGGAGCGGATTATGCTCGTATCTCCAGACATTACTGTACTGTCATTAAGGCATTGCATGCTATGATTTATGTCGTTTTCTTTGTCGTGTCTGTTTATCTTTCCGTCACCGGTTGGTTACGGTGTTGTCATACATTGGTCGTTTCTGATCTTATATCAGTCGTTGTGACGTCTAGAATGAACCGGTCTCACATAGAGCATTAGTTGTGTGTAGTGAAGTGGAAGCCGAACGTGTGATATGAAGAGAAGCGGCGGGACGTGGGATATCAGCGGCGTGTGTTAAGGCTGTCAGCGCTGGCATATGGCAGACGCTCTGACGCTGAGCTATGGATTCTGTGCGCTCTCTTCACATATGTTACATTAAGACACATCACACCTGAACTAAAAAAGCACAGACGAGAGCGAGGAACTTGACAATCTGTGGTGCGGCAGATATTAAGGGTTTTGAAAGGCGTCCTTCTCTGACTCAATCATGTTTCAAATCTTCAACTCTTTAAATTGTCTCTCACGTGTGTGTGTGTGTGTGTGTTTTAGACTTTTTTTTTTTTTTGTTATACAACAGTTTGCCTAAAAAAAGTTTATGAATGCATTTAATGCAGAGTAAAACATCTGTCGTTTGCTAGGAATGCTCTGATTGATCTGTAGTCACAAAATAGCCGATCTCGATTTAATGCGATTTGTTTACATTTTACATTCATGCATTTGACAGATGCTTTTATCCATTGCATTCAAGAAACATAGTGTGTAAAAACGATACTTTACTCTATAAAGTAGATTGAAGCTTGCAACGTCAAGGTCATGGGTTCGATTCCCGGGGAAAGCAAGAACTGATTGCAATGTCAATGTGTTTCTTGAATGTGATGATAAATGCATGAAGGATCTATGCATTACAAATTTGACTTGTGCATGTGCAAAAGCTCGTCTTTGCACTTAATCAATCTGCATTTGAGTGTAATATTCTCCGATTTGTTTGACCAAGATCCGTGTTTCAGTTCTGGAAAACAAGAATGTTGTTTAGCGAGAGTTACTCTGATGTGGAGAGACATTTAGGTCACAATAAAAAAAAAGATCTTTGTCGTGTTTGCAGGACCATTCGTCCGTGTGTGTGTGTGTGTGTGTGTGTGGAGGAAGAGGAGTTCTACCCCTGCGGCACAGAAATTGCCATGTCATAATTTATGACTTAAAAAGCATTAATGTTTCAGCGTGCAGCGAGAGGCGGCGCATTCTGTTTGAGGCAATCATTTCCTTAGTGAATGATTTATATGTGTCATATCAAAGTTTTATGGGATAAACAGTAACATCAACACTGTGCCACAGACCGGCAGGAATTCAGCCCTCCAACCTTCACATCCAAGCGCTGCTCGCGTTACAGGGAAACACGCCGTTCAGCACAGACTCCACGGAGAGCCGAACACCGGCGCTGGGAATCTGAGCCTTCGTCTGGTTTATCTCGGCCGATAAGAGCTATTATTGACCGCATATACAATCGAAAATGTGCTTTTTCTTCAATGCAAAGTTTTTTTTATAGAACAACAGGTCAAAGGTCAGTAATATAAATTAGTTGTAATCAGTAGTGTTCGTAATAAAGTAAGAGCAAACAACAGCACAAATAAATGCAATTTATTTGAGAGAGAGATGTGAAATAAACCCGTTTAAGTTTTTCAGCTTGTAACGTTGAGTTATTATCTACAGAAATTAATTGAAATTAAATGAATGAAATGTCAAATAGCATTGGATAATCTTCATTGTAAAAGTTAAATGCGGATTAATCCCAACAATTAAAGTTATAAAATATTCAGTTGTGATTTTTCTTTGTCTTTTGTTCTTTATTAAATAGCAGGATTATTAGGCCACTGTCACTTTAAAATCTAATATACCGATACACAACATGCCTTCTCTCTCTCAACTGTGCTTGCAACATCAAGGTCATGGGTTCGATTCCCAGGGAAAGCAAGAACTGATTAGAATGTCAATGTGTTTCTTGAATGCGATGCAAGTCGCTTTGGATAAAATGCATGTAAGAATGTAAAAAAACAAGACTATGTGAGTAAAACCTAAAGACTGAACAGGATTCAATGCGAGATTGGAGGAGTTGGTATTGCTTTTCTCCTCGTTGAGTTGCAGTTGTTCACATTAGAGATGCATTGATTTTCCACACGACCGGCTCAAAGTCTTCCTGATTGCGAGACGCTCCGTTTTTATGAAATTTCTCATTTTTCACGCGACACACTCACCTCGTCTCATTCCCGCCGGTTAAATAGTGCGTCATTTCCAAAAGCATGTGCACCTCTGATCTATATAAAGTGCACAAAAGCCTCAAACAGAGACCAAAACGAGTGTCTTACTGCGCTTAAACCGTCAAATACACAGAGTTACGTCACAACGCCCGTCTTGTGAGTCTGCAATTAAACGGTTGCATTCCTGCATTTATCATCGCATTCAAGAAACACATTGACATTCTAATCAGTTCTTGCTTTCCCTGAGAATCGAACCCATGACCTTGATGTTGCAAGCATTTGTGCATATTTGTATTTTAATGTATTTATCAAATGCTTTTATCCAAAGCAACTTGCATTGCATTCAAGAAACGCATTGATCTTGCTTTCCCTTGGAATCGAACCCATGACCTTGATGTTGCAAGCACTGCTCTCTACTGTTAGACACAGGAAAGCTTCATCTCGAGTATTGAAGTCTTGAAAGGTTGGCCATGTGAACAAATGAATGCGTGTTGTTTTTGTCAGTGAAGAAGTTTTGGACGCGATTAACTCGATTTACTCGTTCACTGAGACTTTTTTTTGTTGCTATTTTCTCCCGCTAAACGTGAACCGAAGCGTCTGATTCGGCGCCAGAGCCTCTGTGTGGCCGACCTGTCGTTCGAGGGCAGGAATCTAATTGATTTTATAAGATTTTTGCTTTACAGGTTTTCTTCAAGCCTGCAAATGAAATGTAATTTTGAATGAATAATGCATCTTCCCTAAAGGCTTCCAAATATTTAAAAGCATGCGAGGTGGGAAAAAAAAAGAGCACAAAGCGTTTACGTGACACCGGATATTGGCATGGCATCCATCAACAGGCACAGACGCCAGCGCACACAGGGGTATCAGTGTGGTGCATGATGGGTAATTGTCTGCAGGGGGCATTTTACAAAGGATTCTGGGATGTCAGACGCACGCAGAGAGGACACTACACTCGTTACAGCTCATTAAAGAGCTTACCGTGATTATTTTAACAGTGTGTGACTCTGTGACCGTGATTCTGTTGCATATCTATCACACGGATTATGCCTAATATTTTATTAGCATGAGAATTTTCCTTGTAAAGCTTGTTCAGTCAATCAGGTTTATCTGCAATTTAGCTCTTAGTTGCAAACCTCGAGCACTAATTATTAAAATCAAATGCATTCCTAATGGAGGTTTTACAACTTTGTAAAGAAGAATAAAACCACCGCAAAGTCCTTCTGTATCTTGACAAAGGCTTGTTGCCGAAACATTGTTTAAAAATAAACGTAGACGCGAGTTTATGGTTATTATTTCCAACAAATACTTTAAATTCAGAATCAAAAGTAGCATCTGATAATATATAACAATGATCCGTTTGATTCAACGAATCTATTGTTCATGTTTAGTTCATATTAAGTCATTGCTAACATTTAAAGTGATTGTTGTGGATCAATCAGGAACTTTTAATTGCATTTTCTCTGAAATACTTGATTCTGATTGGTTGAGCAAATTTTTGTGTGTAATGATGCTAAATTGTGTAGGTTCAGTGTTTTTTTTGTTACATTTAGTTCTTTCATTGTGTGTGTTTGTCGTTTTTATATATACATTTTGCTATTTAGTTTTAATTGTAATGATGCTTAATTGTGTCTAACAGTTGAGAGCAGCGCTTGCAACATCAAGGTCATGGGTTTGATTCCCAGGGAAAGCAAGAACTGATTAGAATGACAATGTGTTTCTTGAATGCGACTGGTAAATGAGGACAGAACATTAATTTTTAAATAGTTTTAAAAGCTGTAGAGTTTAATGAGAGAGAACCTTAAACAGAGAAATGCATCTCAGTGAAACGGTTCATTAGTCCATCAAAAAAGTGCAGATTAATGTGTTGAATTAAGTTTCAAAGCAGCTTTACAGAAAACTATGCTATCTTAATATTTTCATGCTTATATTTTGCAGCAACATAGACATTCTCTATTGAATGAATAAACAAACAAATGTATATGTGTATGTCGCTTTACGTGAGTATCAGATGTGTGTTATTTTGTGTATTGAAATCATTTTTAGTCATTTCATTTATGTGTTTTTGTCATCATGTATGTAAAACACACACACACACACACACATATATATATATATATATATATATATATATATATATATATATACATGCAAGCAGTTTTAGTTCATTTTATTTGTTTCCGGTTAATAATTTTACTACTATTAACTTTTTGTTTGTTGCCAAGGCAACGTTTCTAATTTTTGTTTGGTTAAATATTTCAACAAACATTTTATTTTATACCCGCTATATTTCACTTAACAGAAACATTCTCAGTAGTTTTAGTGAACGTTAATAACCCTGGAGTAGTTTATGCAAACGTATTTAAAGAGCTGGACGATAATAAAGTTTTGCGAATTTTAAACAAATTGTTGATGTTTGAAAACCTTTCAACTCAAATCAGCTTTTGTTTTATCACACATATATATTGTAACGAGAGGTTTAGTTTGTGGTGATAACGTTACGCTGTCCATTGCATTTAATGAAGCGCTGATTTAAAAAGATCCGGTTTTCTTTGTTCCAGGAAGAAAAGCAAAGATGAGTGTGTTTCTCTCTGATATCTGATTATCATTCAGCCGCACTTTATCTGAACTGAATGCATCATCACCCAATCAGACCATTGAGAGCCGCACTCATTCAAGCGCTGCCAGAAACCCGGCTCTGATTGGTCCTCCATTTACCCACAATGCATTCTGTCTTTGTTCCGTTCTACAATTCAATCTGCGTCTACATTCAATCTGAATCAAAATCAGCTTCCTGTGTTTGTCTATTACAGTGACCATCAAGAGCTCGTTTAGAGGACGGCGATTAACCCTTCGTTTCAACAGCGAGTCACGCTTTACAACGAGCTTCGGTTTGTCAGCGTTCGTTAAAACGCTGCGGGATTTACTTTGAAAACGCGTTGAAATAAACGTGACATTTTAAACTCACTCATGAACTAACAATGAATAAACGGTTTATTAATCTTAATTCCAATATTTACTGTAAATTCAGAATCAAATGTAGCATCTGATAATATAATAATGATCCGTTTAATTAACTAGTTAACAAAGTTTTTTTGTTGTTGATATGAAGTCATTGGCTTACATTAATTAAACTCCAGTGACTATTAAACCCGTTTTTAATGATAATAGACTGTTTTTATACAGAAATGTATAACTGATTCGTTTACACGCATTTTTGGCTTTTTATTAATTGTTTGAGGATAAGATAAGCTTGATAATCCCACCCAAACCTGGACTTATTTTGTGTGTTTGTTTTTGCATTACTTTTGTTGTTGTTTTATTATTTTAAAATGTATTTTATCACTAGCTCCAACAGCAGAGAGTGGCGCTTGCAACATCAAGGTCATGGGTTCGATTCCCATGGAAAGCAGGAACTGATTAGAATGTGATGCATGAATGTATTTGCATACCGTTTTCTTAATATATATTTTTGATTCTGCAGGAAATGTGTGTCGATTTAAGAATGTTTTGATTATTTGTGATGGAAACGCTGAGGAAGAAAGTCATTTTTGTCCGGGATCTTTATTGTAAAGTGTCACCGGTTCAAGTTTTTCCGACGCCGTCTGTCAGATGTGATTGATTTTTAGTTTTCCTGTATATTATTACATGTTTTGCTGAACCATCGGCTTTCATGACGTCAGGATTGGATTCACGCGTGTGATGTGACTGAACGCCCTCTGATCTCCTTCACATGAGGTCAGTGTCTCTCTGGCCGTTAAAAGACTGTGTGTGTGTGTGTGTGTGCGCGCTTCATTTGCTGTTGTCCAAACATCTGTCTGTCTGTCTCTCTCCCTGCAGGTTTGTGTTTATGGCATTAGTGCTGTCTCACATGGCTGTACTTCACAAGGAGGATATGTGTAATTATATTAAACATGCTCCATCTACTAACACCACACACACACACACACACACACACACACACATCCCACTCCATGCACACACACCACTTCACACACATAGTCTTTCTGCACTGCCTGGATAAGCCTTTCTGCCTCTCTTTTTCTGCCTCTCTTTCTCTATTACTCTCGCCCTCTCTCTCCCTCTCTTTCTTTTTCTCTGCCCTTTCTCTCTCCCCCTTTTTTCTCCCTCTTTCTGTCTCTCTTTCTCTCTCTCTCTTCCCTCTTTCTCTTCCTCTCTTCCTCTCTCTCGCAACATCCCTGCATCCTCTGAATGCTCGTCATGGTCGTTAGAGGAAGTAACATGTACCGTATATTTGTTAATCTGAGCTCTTTATTTTCTAATCTGAGATAAAGTATGATACGAGTAAAGAGCATCGCTGCCCATCCGCTGCTTCCGCGGCCTTGCTTATACGGGAGTGTTTTTCCCATTGGGATTTACATAAAGTCTCTGTTAACGAGTTATAAATCATGAACTCATCAGCGTCCAGGAACTTTGAAAAACTTTGTTTTGAAGCAGAAAAGTATTTATAAACTGGAGATGTGAGACTATGAACTAGAAGTTTGGTTTACTAGAAGTTGGTTTACGATCCGAAGCACGAGGCCTCTCTCGCTCTCTCTCGCTCTCTCTCCAGTTCTCTCGCTCTCTCCCTCTCTCTCTCTCTCTCTCTCCAGCTCTCTCCCTCTCTCTCTCTCTCTCTCTCCAGCTCTCTCCCTCTCTCTCTCTCTCTCTCTCCAGTTCTCTCGCTCTCTCCCTCTCTCTCTCTCTCTCTCTCCAGCTCTCTCCCTCTCTCTCTCTCTCTCTCTCTCCAGCTCTCTCCCTCTCTCTCTCTCTCTCTCTCCAGTTCTCTCGCTCTCTCCCTCTCTCTCTCTCTCTCTCCAGTTCTCTCGCTCTCTCCCTCTCTCTCTCTCTCGCTCTCTCTCCAGTTCTCTCGCTCTCTCTCTCTCTCTCTCTCTCTCCAGCTCTCTCGCTCTCTCCCTCTCTCTCTCTCTCTCGCTCTCTCTCCAGTTCTCTCGCTCTCTCTCTCTCTCTCTCTCCAGCTCTCTCGCTCTCTCTCTCTCTCTCTCCAGCTCTCTCTCTCTCGCTCTCTCTCCAGTTCTCTCGCTCTCTCTCTCTCTCTCTCTCTCCAGCTCTCTCCAGCTCTCTCTCTCGCTCTCTCTCTCTCTCTCTCTCTCTCTCCAGCTCTCTCTCTCCCTCTCGCTCTCTCTCTCCCTCTCGCTCTCTCTCTCGCTCTCTCTCTCTCTCTCTCTCCAGCTCTCTCTCGCTCTCTCTCTCTCTCCAGCTCTCTCTCTCTCGCTCTCTCTCCAGTTCTCTCCAGCTCTCTCTCGCTCTCTCTCTCGCTCTCTCTCTCTCTCTCTCTCTCTCCAGCTCTCTCCAGCTCTCTCTCGCTCTCTCTCGCTCTCTCTCTCTCTCTCTCTCCAGCTCTCTCTCGCTCTCTCTCTCGCTCTCTCTCTCTCTCTCCAGCTCTCTCCCTCTCTCGCTCTCTCTCTCTCTCTCTCTCCAGCTCTCTCTCGCTCTCTCTCCAGCTCTCTCTCGCTCTCTCTCTCGCTCTCTCTCTCTCTCTCCAGCTCTCTCTCTCTCGCTCTCTCTCCAGCTCTCTCTCTCTCTCGCTCTCTCTCTCTCTCTCTCTCTCCAGCTCTCTCGCTCTCTCTCTCTCTCTCTCCAGCTCTCTCCCTCTCTCGCTCTCTCTCTCTCTCTCCAGCTCTCTCCCTCTCTCGCTCTCTCTCTCTCCAGCTCTCTCTCTCGCTCTCTCTCTCGCTCTCTCTCTCTCTCTCCAGCTCTCTCCCTCTCTCGCTCTCTCTCTCTCTCTCTCTCCAGCTCTCTCCCTCTCTCGCTCTCTCTCTCGCTCTCTCTCTCTCCAGCTCTCTCTCTCTCGCTCTCTCTCCAGCTCTCTCTCTCTCGCTCTCTCTCCAGCTCTCTCTCTCTCGCTCTCTCTCCAGCTCTCTCTCTCTCTCTCTCTCTCTCCAGCTCTCTCGCTCTCTCTCCAGCTCTCTCGCTCTCTCTCTCGCTCTCTCTCCAGCTCTCTCGCTCTCTCTCTCTCTCTCTCTCTCTCGCTCTCTCTCTCTCTCTCTCTCCAGCTCTCTCCCTCTCTCGCTCTCTCTCTCGCTCTCTCTCTCTCCAGCTCTCTCTCTCTCGCTCTCTCTCCAGCTCTCTCTCTCTCGCTCTCTCTCCAGCTCTCTCTCTCTCTCTCTCGCTCTCTCTCTCGCTCTCTCTCCAGCTCTCTCTCTCTCTCTCTCGCTCTCTCTCTCGCTCTCTCTCCAGCTCTTTCACCTCTTGCTCTTGAACCATTCGAACATGATGAAGTCAAAATCCTCCGGCCTCGGTGAGTTTCCTAGTAAAGCTAAACAAAACATTTACGTTCATGCATTTATCAGCTGCTTTTATCATCGCATTCAAGAAACACATTGATATTCTAATCAGTTCTTGCTTTCCCTGGGAATCAAACCCATGACCTTGATGTTGCAAGCACTCTGAACGTGCAACTGTATAACAGGATATATTTCTGTTATATTGCGTTTTATATTTCATTTTCTCTACCTGAAAGCTGCTGTTAGCTGAATAAACATGAAAAGCAGTGTTTATTTTATTACCATGTTTGTTTTATTGTATTTGTGCTATTGCTCATAATTTAATCATTTGTTCTTTTTTTTATAGGTTTTTGTTGTTTTGTTTTTCTATTGAATTACTTTGATTTTAAGTGTAACTTAGATGCTCTGTAGCACTTTGAGATTGTACACATATAAAGTGCATTTCAAATAAAATTTATTATTATTTTATCCCTGGGTGTTTAACAATATTTAATATTTGATTTGATTTCGGCCAGTCGTTTCTTTCTCCCTTTACACGGGTACTTGGCAAACTATTATAGTTTTTGTTAATATTTTGAATTTGATTTGTATATTTTGTCTCATCTTAGTGATTTTGTTGCATTTTTGTCTTTTAAAAGAGACTTATTTTAGTATTTCAGCTTAAACTATGCAAAAATGTTGCATTGACATCCGAAACAGTCATGCAAATACGTTTCTGGTTTTAGTTAATGCTAATAAAATCTGTTTATCCATCGTCTGCAGATGCACAATAATTTATGCTGTGATTAATGGATAATTAGAATGTGGCAAGACCTAAAATCGATGGAGATCTTTCTGCTTCCACATGCAATATGAGGGTTATATAAAGT
>JAWRVZ010000512.1:62500-77500 GCA_037043235.1 Rhodeus uyekii
TTTATATGGTGTTGTGGTTGCCAGGGTGTTGCTATGCAGTTTCTATTGTGTTCTGAATAGTTGTTCATTAGTTTATATGGTGTTGTGGTTGCCAGGGTGTTGCTATGCAGTTTCTATTGTGTTCTAAATAGTTGTTCATTAGTTTCTATGGTGTTGTGGTTGCCAGGGTGTTGCTATGCAGTTTCTATTGTGTTCTAAATAGTTGTTCATTAGTTTCTATGGTGTTGTGGTTGCCAGGGTGTTGCTATGCAGTTTCTATTGTGTTCTAAATAGTTGTTCATTAGTTTATATGGTGTTGTGGTTGCCAGGGTGTTGCTATGCAGTTTCTATTGTGTTCTAAATAGTTGTTCATTAGTTTCTATGGTGTTGTGGTTGCCAGGGTGTTGCTATGCAGTTTCTATTGTGTTCTAAATAGTTGTTCATTAGTTTATATGGTGTTGTGGTTGCCAGGGTGTTGCTATGCAGTTTCTATTGTGTTCTAAATAGTTGTTCATTAGTTTCTATGGTGTTGTGGTTGCCAGGGTGTTGCTATGCAGTTTCTATTGTGTTCTGAATAGTTGTTCACATGTTATATTGGATGTTATTGATGTTTGCCATGATGTTGCTATGCAGTTTCTAAGGTTTTCTGAATATTTTTTCTCTGGTTGCTATGGTGTTCTAGGTGGTTGCCAGGGTGTTTAATGTCAATACGAGTTTAGTAGGTGGATGTTACCGTGTTACAACTAATCAATCTCAGAGTAAGGTGTACGAATGGTCTGTATGGGATGTACATTCGTCTGTTTTTGCTGTCAAGACTAACATTGATGTCTTCCTGTCACACTGTTAATTAAGGAACTCAGCTTGAATAACGAACAGCTCAGGTCTTAACGAGACTCCGTTTTGGCAGCGACTCAACGGCTGCTATGACAACTCGACGGCCCTATAGGAGAGGACGACAGACAGCGAGCGGCGTTAGAGCCTCTGCCCAAAGAACACAATGGATCACAACTTCATGGATCCCCCAATTTAGTCTTCAACCCGTTCGTTTAAGGAGGAACGTTGGCTTCGGTTCTCCTTCCCGAATGGCGGCAGATCCGGACCACCTTAACGTTCAGTCCCTGCCAGCAAGGCCAGCTTTGTTCAAACTGACAGGAATTGGCAGGCAGCCATTTTGTTCGCAAATTTGCATAAACGCCAAATGGTGTCTGTTTCCTGTAGGTCTTCTAGAAATCTCTTTAAGCAGAGCTGTGTGTGTGTGTGTGTGAGAGAGCTTCATCAGGACACACTCCTCCTCATCCCTGTTGTGAATTCGATGAGTTTCACACTGATGCCGTTCCTTATTTTAGCTGGATTATTCCACAACCCCATGAAACAACAAGCTAGGAGACGTGAAACTGTCCTGCGTTTCATGCTTTTTCCATCATCTTTGATAGGGAACGTCCTCAAACGTGTCATTTCATCCTAAAATCAAAAGAATGAAATAAGAAGTTCTAATACGCTAAATACTTCTGCATTGTAAATCACTTTTTTTTGATTTAAACACTATTCTAGATTTAAATTGAAGTAATCAGGATTATTTATTGTTCTTCTTTTAGTTGATGCTAATTTGCTTACTCATTCAATTCAGTATTTGTGAAGATTTACAAAAAAACTCAAAACCTTGTCCCTAAATTTGACAAAAAGTGGAAGCATTAGAAAAAGGAGGGTATCTGGTGAAAAATGAGTTTAATCTGCTTTTTTTCCCAAGTGTAATCAATTATAAATCACAATCTCAACCGCTTTGTTGATATCATCACAAAATATATCTATTTTATCATAATAACTAGGTTGGATTACCGATTAATCAACCGGCTTTTAAATTTGTATATATATATATATATATATATATATAGTGCTGAACTTTATTGCAAAAATTGAAAAATAGTATGAAAACCATGAAAATCTACTCGCATTGAAATTAGAGACTATTTGCTTCTACTTTAGAGCATTTTATTATCTAATCAAAATAACAAAATATGGGTTACAGTGACGATAAAAACTATCGGTTTCTGTCGGCTGGATGAAGAAACGGTTTGTTATCTTGCATCATTCACTTTAAATATGCAACTTTGCTGCTTCATATTTCTATTCTAATGAATGTATAAACTAATGGATTTACATTTATGCATTTATCACACAGTTCTATCATCGAACCCTTGACCTTGATGTTGCAAACGCTGCTCTCTACTGTTAGAGACACAGGAAAGAAATATAAACGAATGCAAATAGATGCTAGCAATTGTGACATTAAACATTTGGGTCTGGATTTGCGTTTATTTGTCATGTTGTTTTAACTGCTTGATCTTTCCTGTGTGTCTAACAGTAGAGAGCAGCGCTTGCAACATCAAGGTCATGGGTTCGATTCCCAGGGAAAGCAAGAACTGATTAGAATGCAATGCAAGTCACTTTGGATAAAAGTTGTAAATGAGGTAGTAATGTTAGCGTCTCCCTAGCAACACCCTAGCAACATGTTACTTTCTGATCATTCATGCCAGCGACTTGCTAGTTAAATTGTGCTGCCAACATGCTAATTTAAACTTTCTGAAGCCAACTTTTAAAGTTTGTCTCGACAAACTTTATCCTCGTGAACTAAATTCAACTAAATTTGACTAAATGGAGATTTAAAAAAAAAAAATCATTACTAACATCAAAAGTTCAGAAAATGCATAGAATACCAACTCTTTTTTCTTTTTTCCATACAATGACTGATTCAATGCCAACAGGGATCGTACAAAGCGCTAGAAGTGCTTGAGTCCTGAAAACCTCTTGAAAACGGCGATCTTTATGAAGAGATGCTTGAAAAGTGCTTGAGTTATTGAATGACAGTAGGCTGTACATGTACATGTGTTTCCAGAAAAACACACAACTAAGTGTGCTATTGCTCATATATTTCCAAGTTTTTGATACAGATTTTCACCTTTTTTAGAATTTGAAAGATATTAAAGATATAGTTCGATAAATGTAGTGCTTGGAAAGTCCTTGAAAGTCCTGGAATTTTATTTCATGGTATCTGTATGAACCATTAAACACTCTAAAAGCACTTTATACTAAGCGTTTTGAAGTCATAGGGAAAGATTATGTCAATAATAGAGATTCCAATTCCCAAGAGCTGCCGATTCCATGAGAAATGTGTGTTGTAGCTCCGTTTATCCTTTTTTTTTTTTTTTTTTTTATGTGCATTTTAATGTGATTTTTAAATCACTCAAGTGTTGAAGACAGGGCTGTTTTTCCATCTTTCCTGTGTGTTTAACAGTAGAAAGCGGCGCTTGCAACATCAAGGTCATGGGTTTGATTCCCAGGGAAAGCAAGAACTGATTAGAATGACATTGTGTTTCTTGAATGCGATGATAAAAGCGTCTGATGAATGTGAATGTAGATATCCAAAGTGTGCACATAGTGTCTTTTTGCACTTGAACGGACAAATACAAACAATATCCTGGTAAACACAGTCGGTTATGTCTGACGTTGAGAAACTAAATGCATGTTGAACTACGTATCCGTCTTAAAGTGACAGCAGCCTAATATTCTTGCTGCCGTCTTTAATTTGTCTAGTTGTTTTTGCTGTGGTATTTTTAAACCATTGGTAAAAGTTCCTTGTGTAATTATTCTTTTAGCCTGTTGATTTTTCTTCATGGTATTCAGCTACAATTCAATATTTTGCACAACACTAATAGAAATAATCATTCACTCATGCGTTTATCAACTGCTTTTATCATCGTATTCAAGAAACACATTGACATTCTAATCGTTCTTGCTTTCCCTGAGAATCGAACCCATGACCTTGATGTTGCAAGCACCGCTCTCTACTGTCAGACACACAGGAAAGCCAAAACCCTAGTGTATAATGACTTAAAAGTGAGTTCGGCTTGAGTCACATGCACTACTTTTATGGTGTGTTTCTGTTCATTTTGGTTGTTTTGAAGAGTAATATCTATATTTTAGCCGGTCGTTTAGGGTCAACGGCCACTTTAACTTCATCTTCCCCCAGTCTTCATTTCCACACTGCAAATAAATCTGGATTTCAAGGGTGAAATGCGACCCGGACGTCACCAAACGCATGAAGATCCATCATTATTATCGGTTGAAAGAGGCGGCGCTCTCTTCACACGGAGGAACCGAGATCACCATAATAGTCGTCTCATTACTTTTAAATAACATCAGGTGCACAAATATTTAAACAAGCATCTGTGAGATGAGAGGAAATCATGCAAATATGAAAAGGCCCTGGAAATGAAGGATTGTGGGATGCGGGCGGATGACATCTTGGCACGGGGAGCTGATCAATTAGTCTAATCACACCAGTGTCAGTGCTGAGGTTGCATTAATATTCAATTAATGGACTGAATCCCTCGAAAAGCTTCTAGAGCCTTCTGGGGTTCTGCAATCCAGCACCTCGCGCTCCCATTGGCTGATCCATCGCTATGGAAATGACAGTCGGGAGTCGTGTGTGTGTGTGTGTGTGTGTGTGTGTGTGTGGGGTGACCGCGGGTCTTTATTGACCAAAAACACGTTTGTGAATAAAACCCAACTGGATTTTAGATGAGAAGCTTGGCAAACCAGAGACAACAAAAACTGTCTGTGTACAGTGTTGTTTTTTCTCTCAGTATTTCTCTCTTTCCCCCAGAGCGGTTTCTCCTGGAGCAGATGGATGTTGTTCAGGCGCTGTTTCGTGTGTGTGTGTGTGTGTGTGTGTGTGTGTGTGTGTGTGTGTGTGTGTGTGTGTGTGTGTGTGTGTGTGTGAGATCCCAATATCCCGCTTTTCCAGGTCAGGGAGGATTTGGTTCTGCCTGGTTTGGGCTCTTACTAGGGTTCATTAGTTAATGTTACTAATATGTTATTTGAGCATTTGGGTTATTGGGCTCTTGACCTCCTTTTTCGTTTTTTGCAAAGCTAAATATTTTTTTTTATAGAAAAATCTGATTATGTTTGAAACAAGGTTATTATACAAAAGTATTATATGGTTCTACTAGTGACTAGTCACCAGTAAGTACAAAGAAACTGCAACTAACACATTTAAAATGTAAAATTGAGGACTAAAATGTTAATTTTACAGTATTTTCAGACTCCGATAGTCTTTATTTACTATTAAAAAAAACTGAAATAAACATCTTATTTTTATTTATCTTAATTTTATGTACTATAGTAACTAAAACTGAAATAAAATAAAAACATTTAAAAAAACTAATAAAAATAATTAATAAAATAAAATAATTCAACTAATTATAATAAACTAATAATAATACAAAATATTCATACTGTTTATTTAAAAAAAAAAATTCCAAGTTGTTGCCCCTATTCAGTTTTCTAAAAATGTAATGGCAGAAGTTTAGAAATCACATTCAAACTCGACTTAATGAATCCAAGCTGCATATTTTTATAATGAAAACTGTTTGTCTTTACCATAATGGTCTTTTGTTTTTGAATTATATACCAGAAAACCATCATATTTTGTTATTCATGCAACATTAAACCACATTTAAAGAATCCAACTGATATATGCAGGTTATTATGGCCTGGTTCCACAGACAGGGCTTAGATTAAGCCAGGATTAGTTCAATTAGGGCATTTCAGTAGCTTTTATAATCGTGCCTTAGAATAAAACATCACTGATGTGAATCCTGAAACAACGGCACTGACATGTGAAGCGGCACTTTCAGTTAAAGCAGCTCAAACATGAGTTTTAGTCTGACTATCTTGAGCCTCGTCTGTGGAATTGGAGGAAAAGCATTTTAGCTTCTGCTCATGAAGTCAATGGAGAAAATAAAAGTTTCACAGGTCACTGCAGTATATCACATATAAAGCTGTATGAACCGTTTGTTCAATATGATCGGAAAAATCTATAGATGGGTTTGGAAATTTGAGTACTGAACATACAGTAATGCCTTGAGATACGAGCAAGCCTTCGAGTACATGTTTGCTTTGAGATACAAGTAAAGATTTGAGATGCGAGCAGCTTACAGACGCAGACACTCGGACACTCGTTATCTACGTAATTTACGCTATCCCTCCCTCCTCCTCCTCCTCCTCCTCTTCCTCCTCCTCCTCCTGTCGTCATTAGCCGCTTCTTTATCGTGTGTCTCGAAGGAAAGAACTCATAATTAAAACCACATTTTATTTTATATCACAGGAATCCTTATATGCTATAATTTTGTGTGTGTGTGTGTGTGTCTCTACAGCAATTAAAAACATGTTTTTTTCCATTGTTATTAGCGCTAATAAGAGTTTTTTTTTAGAGGGCCGGAATGGATACATATTTTTCCTGTTTCTTATGGGAAAAAATAATTTGAGATACGAGCAAGTTGAGTTATGAGCTCGTCCTGCTTGATTATGCTCGTATCTCAAGGTATTACTGTGTGTGTATATATTTATATATATATATATGTATGTATGTATATGTGTGTGTAGGAACCCTGTATATTCATCCCCCCCCCCCCCCCCCCCCCCTTCCCACTTCATAGCTGGTGAATCTAACAGCAGAGAGCAGCGCTTGCAACATCAAGGTCATGGGTTCGATTCCCAGGGAAAGCAAGAACTGATTAGAATGTCAATGTGTTTCTTGAATGCGATGAAGTCACTGAATAAAACCGTCTGCCAAATGCGTAAATGTAGATGTAAAATATGTATGTGTTCAGTTGTATAGTTATAGTATTGTATAGTTGCACATTTTAGACAGACTTTTTTTATCAAGCTAATTATAACGACTTCAGACTAACACAAACCCGAAAGCATTTTTACCATTTAAAGATTTAATTAACAATCAGTTTTTTTCCCCTCAAATGAGGACGTCCCCAGATTTAACATAAAAAATAAATGAATTGATTGCGTGTCTCTTCGTCTGTGTTCGTGTGCTTGTGAGTGTTTGTCAGATCTGTGCCGTTCAACCTCTGGCCTTCCGAGAACTTCACCATCTGTTGTGCCGCAAAAGTGGAGCACGTTCTCGTTCACACCAAACATCGTCTTCCTTTCTGTAATCTACAGCTTTTACTCCTTTGTCTTTTAGCTCCAGTATCAGTAGAGAGCGACGCTTGCAACATCAAGGTCATGGGTTTGAATCTCAGGGAAAGCAAGAACTGATTAGAATGTGAATGTGTTTCTTGAATGCGATGATAAAAGCAGCTGATAAATGCATAAATGTGAATAAATCACGTCTTGTTTAAGGTTTTCAGAAGCAGGAACACGGATGAAAGATGTGAACGAACACGCGTTGCGTCGGACCGCCGCTCGTCTCTTTTTCACCTGTGACCCACCAGCCGGCAGAACCCGTGTGTGAGCACAGGTTGAGCCCAGACATCACCAGGTAGCCTGTGTTTGTCCCTTCGGTGTGTGTGTGTGTGTGTGTGTGTGTGTGTGTGTGTGTGTGTGTGTGTGTGTGTGTGTGCAGACGGGTCCCACAGGATGAGCTTCTACAGCTGCAGACAAACTCTGAATTTGCTGCATCTGCTGTCCCGGCATCTGCAGACTGAAGACCGAAGACACATGCTTCTCTCTCTCTCTCTCTCTCTCTCTCTCTCTCTCTCTGTCTCTCTCTCTCTCTCTCTCTCTCTCTCTCTCTCTTTCTCTGTCTCTCTTTCTCTCTCTTTCTCTCTCTTTCTCTGTCTCTCTCTCTGTCTCTCTCTCTTTCTCTCTCTGTGTCTCTCTGTCTCTCTCTCTCTCTCTCTCTTTCTCTGTCTCTCTTTCTCTCTCTTTCTCTCTCTTTCTCTGTCTCTCTCTCTGTCTCTCTCTCTTTCTCTCTCTGTGTCTCTCTGTCTCTCTCTCTCTCTCTCTCTCTCTCTCTGTCTCTCTCTCTTTCTCTCTCTGTGTCTCTCTCTCTCTCTCTCTCTCTCTCTTTCTCTGTCTCTCTTTCTCTCTCTTTCTCTGTCTCTCTCTCTGTCTCTCTCTCTCTCTCTTTCTCTCTCTGTGTCTCTCTCTCTCTCTGTCTCTCTCTCTTTCTCTCTCTGTGTCTCTCTGTCTCTCTCTCTCTCTCTCTCTCTCTTTCTCTGTCTCTCTTTCTCTCTCTTTCTCTCTCTTTCTCTGTCTCTCTCTCTGTCTCTCTCTCTCTCTCTCTCTCTCTCTGTGTGAGTGTATGCTGGGAGTGAGAAGGTGCGTGTGTGAGAGCGCTTCTTTGTCGAACGCGATTTTCTATTTTTATGTTTATTTTCCCCCTATTTTTTTCTTCTTCTTTTTGATTTGTAGTGTATTGTTCTTAAAGTTTAATATAAGGTTGTAGTTAGTGTGTGCCGTGCTTTTGCACGGGTCACCTGGCGTCAGGTATGGCGTCCACAGGTGGAAAGACGCCACTATCTCTCCGCCATGGGTTTAGGTGTGTGACAGAGGCGACTGCTACGATTGAAGATGTTTTATTAGCAGTTGGTGAAAAGATTGGCTATGAAAATATAGTGTCTGCTTCACGAATGAACAAAGCTGTAGTTATTTTTCTTAAATCGGAAGTGTTGGTTAATGAGGTTATTGAAAACGGGCTGTGGGTGAAAGGAGTTTTCGTCAACACTTCCCCGCTGTTTGCTCCGGCAACTAAAGTGATAATTTCAAACATCCCTCCGTTCATTGGAAACGAAGTCATTTTAAGAGAGCTTGCGAGATTCGGAAAGGTAGCAAGTGAGGTTAAAACGATTTCCTTAGGGTGTAAAAACCCTGCACTCAAACATGTCACGTCTTTTAGGAGACACGTATTTATGTTTTTGAATTCCGCGGATAAATTACTGGACGTGTCGTTTCGAGTGAACGATGGCGACAGCTCCTACATGATCTTCGCGAGTACAGAGAGTCTGCGATGTTTTGAATGTGGAGAGTACGGACACAAAAAACTCGTGTGCCCTAAAAAAATGTCGGAAGAATCTAGGATTAGCAATGAGACCAATGAATCTTTGGTGCACAAGGATGTGGAAGTGAAGCAGAAACCAGGAGAGGAAGGCTCGCGTTTGGATGGAGATCCTGTGGCTGAGGCGAGTAGCAATGGATTAGAGGTGAGTGAAAACATGGCGATTCAAAATGATAATAAAAAGGTTAGTGTTTGTAGTGAAAATGAGACTGGAGTTGCAGAAGAGCATTGTGCAGTTCCTCATGGAGGCCTTTGTGTCAGTGGTGTGGAGTGTGTGAGCAGGGAGGAGGAGGAGGAGGAGGATGTTGCCTCTGATATTATGACACAGAGTCAGGATGATGAGAGTCTGTCGGATATTTTAGATCTATGCGAAGCCGATGATTTGTATTCTGTAGAGCAGATAAATGCTTTTCTGGATGAGACCAAAGGGAGAAAGATAGATATTGGAGATTTTTTCCCTGACAAGGAAAAGTTTGTTGCATCTGTAGTGTGGGCTCGAAAAACCTACAATAATACTGTGCTATCACAACAGAAACGGTACAGACTTAAAAAGTATATAACGGCGATCAGGCAGGATAAAAATAGTTTGAAAAAACGAGGAAAAGCTAAATAAATATCATGGCTTTATACATGTATCTATGTCTATCTTTCCTTTTCTCCTGCTGTTCTTTCTATTCTCTCTTTCTCATGGAGTATCTTAGGATGGGCTCTCTAAATGTGAATGGCTTGAGGGATAAGAAAAAGCAGATGTTAGTGTCTGAGTATTTTAATGTTAAGAATATAGTAGTAAGTTTTCTCCAAGAAACCCACAGTGACATAAGTAATGAGTGTGAGTTGGGATTGTGGTGGAAGGGAGAGTGTGTTTTAAGTCATGGATCTAACGTTAGCGCAGGAGTCGCCATCTTATTTAATCCCATGTTAAAAGTAAAAATCCTGTCCAAATATGATGTAGAGCCTGGAAGATTACTTTTAGTTAGAGCTGAAATATGTAATTTTAATTTTCTTTTCGTTAACATGTATGCCCCTAATAGTGGAGCAGAAAGAGTTCTTCTGTTTGAGAAGTTGGGTCGTGTTTTAAAAGCTCTTAATCCAGGAGATGTGATCATAATGGCCGGAGACTGGAACTGTACTTTGAATTTTAATATGGATAGAAATGCTGAGGAACCTCACCATAAATCAACACTTGCTCTGTCTAATGTGGTTAAAAGTCTAAATCTTGATGACATTTGGAGAAGTAATAATCCATTACTCAAACAATACACTTGGGTAAAGATCACAGATGGCAGAGTTCATGCGGCGAGACTGGATAGATTTTATATTCAGTGTGATTCAAGAAATAGAGCGGGTGAGGTTAGTATTGTTCCCAATATAATCTCCGATCATAAGATGATATCAATGGACTTTATTTTAAAGGAAAGAAAAATGAGTTTGTGTTGGTATTTTAATAACAAGCTTTTACAAGACCATGTTTTTTGTGAGAATTTTAAATTATTTTGGGAAACATGGCAAAACCAAAAAGTAAATTATAGTAATATTAAACAATGGTGGGACATTGGAAAAGTGCAAATTAGAGTATTTTGTCAACAATATTCATCGTACTCTAAAAGAGTATTAAGGACCAGGATTGAAGATCTGGAGAACGAAATCTCTGAGATAGAGGAGAAAATGATGGAGAGGAGCGAATTTGATCTGGAAACTTGTCTCTCAGAGAAAAAGAATCAGCTAAACTCTTTACTGCACGGTAAAGCGAAAGCTGCCCTTGTTAGGGCACGTTTTATTCAAAACAAAGACATTGATGGACCCACAAAATTCTTTTTTAATTTAGAACGAAAGTCCAATCATGGAAACTTGATGGTGGGTTTGAGAAATGATGAAGGTGTTGTTACTTATGACTCCAATGAAATGAGAAAAATTGCTGTTGATTTTTATTCTGATTTGTATAATGCTGATGTCACAGATTCTAAATGTAAAGATGAACTATTTTCATGTTTAAAGAAACTGACTGTGGAGCAAAAGGAGATCATTGATTTACCAATAACATTTGAAGAAGTAACAAAAGCTGTGAAAGGCCTTTCGTCAGAGAAAGCTCCCGGACTAGATGGTCTTCCGTCTGATTTTTATAAGTGTTTCTGGCATGTGATTGGAGAGGATTATTTTGAGATGCTTTTAAGTTCGATTGAGACCGGGTCTTTACCCCGGAGCTGCAATAGAGCAGTTTTATCCCTGTTGCCTAAAAAAGGCGATTTGTATTGTTTGAAGAACTGGCGACCCGTTGCTTTGATGTGCACAGATTATAAAATATTCTCAAAATGTATTGCTTGCAAACTAAATGATTATATGAGTGTTCTGATCGTGAAAGAGCAATCCTACTGTGTAAAGGGGCGATGTATTAAGGACAATTTATTTTTGATAAGAGATATAATTGATTATGCAATGTTTGATGAAAGTGATTTAGGGTTGATATCTCTTGATCAAGAGAAAGCGTTCGACCGCGTTGACCATGATTATTTGTTTGATTTACTTAAGGTTTTTGGTTTTGGAGATGGTTTTATTTCATGGGTTAATTTATTGTATAATGATGCTGAATGTATGGTCAAAGTTGCTGGTGCTTTGAGTGTTCCCATTAAAGTAAAGAGGGGCATTAGACAAGGATGCCCCCTTTCTGGGCAACTCTACAGTCTTGTAATCGAACCTCTGCTGTGCAAATTAAGAGAACAGCTGACCGGTTTACATATTGAGGGGTCAAATAATTTAAATGATGTGAAACTATCTGCTTATGCTGATGATGTAACTATAATAATTAGGAACGATGACGATGTAAAAGTGGTTTTAGAACACATTAAATGTTATGGAGGAGCATCATCAGCAAAAATAAATTGGTCAAAAAGTGAGGCATTATGGTGCGGGTCAGAGAGGTCAAAGGTCCCACAGCTGCCTAATAATGTTCAATGGAAAAAAGATGGTTTTAAGTTTTTAGGAGTGTTTTTAGGTTCAGAGACATTCAAGAAGAAGAACTGGGAAGGACTTCTGGAAAAAGTCTGTTTAAGACTATCGAACTGGAAATGGATCATTCCACAACTGTCCTACAGAGGAAGGGTTTTAATAGCCAATAATCTGGTTGCCTCGGCTCTGTGGCATAAGATGGCTGTATTGGATCCCCCTGCTGCCCTCATTAAGGACATTCAGAGACGCCTTGTTGAGTTTTTTTGGACAGGTCAGCATTGGCTGAAGCCTGCTGTGCTCTACCTGCCTCTTCATGAAGGGGGGCAAGGCCTGATCCACATAGGATGCCGGGTTGCTGCTTTCAGACTTCAAGCTGCCCAGAGACTCTTGTACGGAGATGATGTGAGTTGGGCTGATGTGGCTTGTGGTCTCTTGAGGAGAGGAGGACGGCTGGGACTGGACCGACACTTGTTCTTAATGAACTTAAAAGATGTGGAATTGGTTGAACTAACTCCTTTTTACAAATCAGTTCTGAAATCATGGAGAGTGTTGAGAACTGTTCGTGAACAAGGAACTATAACTGGACCGTGGATTACAGAGGAGCCTCTTCTGCTTAATCCTTTATTCCCAATGACCGTCTTGAACTCCAGCTCAATGCAGACAGCTATGGTGAAAGCCAAGCTTACAAAAATCTCTCATCTCTGGAATAAGAGTGACTGGTTGTCCTCAAAAGATCTTGCAGCCAAACTTGGCATTAAATCACTCCGCACTGCAGAACGATTAAGGACTGAGTTTTTATCTGTTTTACCATCAAGATTCACAGAGTTGATGGAAGAGAAAACAAAACAAGGTTGTGTTAATGAGATGGTTGAGTTTCCCAGGTCAGAGGTCAGGGCAGCTGTGGAGACGTGGCCAGAGGAGGAGGGAAAGTTGTTGACTTTTAAAACTCCAGAACTTAATCTGTTCATTGATGCTGGAAAGAAAGCATTGTACTACACTTGTATAAAAGTAATACATTTTGAATCATTAAAATGTATTTTAGACTCTAAATGGCAAGAGGTAGAGGGATTTGACATATCCCCTAAAGGTAGCTGGAGGACATTATATAAACGTCCTGTTGACAAGAGAACTGGTGACCTCCAATGGCGGATCATACACGGTATAATAACCACTAATAGACATCGGTCACATATTGATCCTACGGTAACAGATGAATGTCCCTTTTGTTCAGAGTCTGAAGATGTGTATCATTTATTTTTGCAATGTGACAGATTGAAGCCAATGTTTTTATTGTTGGAGGAATGGAGCACAAATATGAATTTAACATTTTCTTTAAATGTTTTTATTTATGGTCCGAAATATAAGTCCCAAAACAGAGAAATAGATGTGTTAATCAATTTTTTATATGGTCAAGCGAAGCTAGCGGTGTGGTTAACAAGAAAAGCAAAGATGAATGGAGGTGTTTCTACTGATGTTGTGATGACTTTAAGAGGTTTGATTTCTGCACGCATTACTGTAGAGTTTGCATATTATAAAATGGTGGGAGACCTTGATACTTTTAAATTTATTTGGTGTTTTAATGATGTCGTATGTTATTTGGAGGATGGTTTTTTACAAATTAATGTGTGAGAATTTTAAATTGGTATTTATGTATTTTTATATATATTTATAAAAATAATCCTGTTTAACCTGTAAATTAATGATTATTGTTCAAATAAAGAAAGACTAAAAGTCAAAAAAAAAAAAAAGTCTCTCTGTGTCTCTCTGTCTCTCTCTCTCTCTCTCTCTCTCTGTCTCTCTCTCTCTCTCAATTCAATTCAATTCAATTCAATTGAGCTTTATTGGCATGACTGTGTAAAAAACATCACAATGTTGCCAAAGCAATAGACACATACAAACATATAGATAATGATATTAAAATTAATAATAGCAATAAAATTAAAATAAATTAATTAAAAACAAAAAAAAAGTAAAACACACATGCATATATTATACATCACTAAAACATATTTATCATGAATAGAGTCTCTATTAGTCTCTCATCTGATGGCATGAGGACACGTATTGAGCTGCCAGATACACACACTCTTCTCGCTCGCCCAATATATACGCCAGTTTCTCTAAGGGGCTTTTTTGAGGAAATTCAGGAGAAATGTGAGCTATTTGTGTGAAGTAGGTTTCTCTAATGTGTGTGTATTTGCTGCACTGTGTGAGGAAGTGCAGCTCGTCCTCCACGACTCCATCAGTGCAGTGTGAACACAGTCTGAGTCCTGCGGCTCTGCGGTTCTGCTGGTGTCGGCCCGTCTCCACACACAGACTGTGGTCACTAATGCGGTACTTTGTCAGGAGTTTTCTCTGACGATAATCTCTTATATTGATCAGATATGGTGCCAATTTATAATTAGTTTTTATTAGAGAGAAGTATTTTAATTTCTTTGTTTGTGAAACTTTATTCTGCCAATCAAGGATATATTCTTCCTGGGTCTTTTGTGCTATTTCTTTAACTTTTGCGTGTTTGTTGTGAGTTGTTAAGTGGAGTTGGTGTTTTTGCACTAAGTGCTGCATGGGGTCAGTCTCGGGACGTCCCGCTCTGTATGTGTGAGCGCAGTGATGGATGCTCTCGATCGGAGAGTCGGAGAGATGGAACCAGAACTTCCCTGCTCTCTTCTGGATCTCGGAGAGGAGAGGGAATCGGCCCAGTTCTGCCCTGCAACCCAGATTTGGGGCGTTTCTGTGAGTTCCCAGGATATTCTTACAGAACTCCATGTGGAAAATTTCAACAGGGTTTTTGTCCCATGATTCATAATTTAATTTAAATTTGGGGCCCCAGACCTCACAGCCGTACAGGAGGATGGGTTTGATGATGCTGTCAAAGATTTTCAGCCACAGTTTGATGGGCGGGTTGAATTTGAATAGAGGTTTTCTAATGCTGTAATACGCTCGTCTCGCTTTATCCGTCAGATCTTTTATGGTCGTGTCAAAATTTCCAGAGGCTGAGATTGTTAGACCCAAATAATTATAACAGGTGACATGATCCAGAATTGTTCCTCCGAGTGTAAATGTGTGTTTATGGCGGTTGATTCGAGGCTTTTTCTGAAAGATCCTGATTTTGGACTTGTCCATGTTGACGGGTAAGAGCCAGTCGCTGCTGAAGCGCTGCAGGACGGAGAGGCTCTGGTGAAGCCCCTCTGCACTCGGGGACAGCAGCAGGAGGTCGTCCGCGT